>WAAE01046843.1:0-13179 GCA_013400495.1 Nicator chloris | reverse complement strand
TCCTATACATAGAAATTGCTTATATATAAATCTGTTAACATGCAAAATTTCTTCCCACATCTGTTTTAACATCAACTTTTCATACTTCATTTGCTATGGAAAAGTCATACAGTCAAGTGTCCAAATGCCTTTGTAGGTGTCATTTTTTCAAATTCTCACAGAGGTGAACCTTTATTTATTCCTCGCAGAAGCAGTTTGCACTGGATTCTGATGGAATCCTCCTTCAATTCAGAATAATGGGATTTTTGTTACAATTTTTTTAATGTCCCTTTTGCTTTATTTGTTCACCAACGATCCATACACTATATACCTTATGTTTTACATGCCATGTATTTTGTTTTCATTGCTCAGAGCTCACAAGGCTCAAGCAAATGGAGTCTTCAAAACTATCAGCACATACTTGTGAGATAGCTTATCTATACTGTGAAAAACTCCTGCTTGGTATTTCAACCTTCACACACATAAGTAACTCTGCATATTGAGAAGACAAAAGTGATGAAAATCCTTCTGGGTTTCAGTACGATAAACAAAGATCAATTCTCTCTTTTCTGCTGTAATAATATAATAAAACTACTAAAAATTAAACTCATCCAGAAAACACTAGATGTGCCATTTTTATGTTTTATTTAATTTAAAAGCTGAGGAGAGATCTTTAGCCTAGGACATAGAAATGCAATTTTTGGATTTCAGCTGCAGCTTAACACCTCATGTTAGAGAAATCAAGAAAAGACTTTGATTTTCCATCATCTTCTCTAAGTTCAGTATGAAAAGTTCCTTTTTGACCAAAGCTACAGGGTTAAATTCAGTTCTTCAAATAATTTAAGATTTTGTGAAAAAAAGAAAATGTTTTGTGAAATTTATATTTGAAAAGCTCAATAAACTTCCTGTACTACTTTTTAATTGCTTAACAACTAAAATGGCACCATTTTTGAAAAATATATGGAACAGTGTAATAACCTTAAGATAAATTTCAATGTAAATAAAATTGGTATCTATTGTCATGAACTGTACTGATCATTCTGAGAAAAGGTCTCTACCTTTCTGGTGACAAACTTTACATTGCTTCTAAGTATCCTACTGATTGTCAAAGGCAGACTGAACCAAGTAACTAAGGGTACTTCCTGGGGTATTTGCTGAAGTTACCAATTTCACACAATAACTGTGCACTTGAAGACAATGGTGAATTCTTACACATTATAAATTGATATCACTAATTACTCAGAACTGTCTTTAGCAACCATGTTATAAATTAGATGTGAATATACAATGCCATGAAACAAGGAAAATATTTAGCAGTGGTAGGTAGAGTCCTGGATGGGCCTGGAAATCAAGGCCCAGATAACCAGGCTTAAGTGCTCCTTGAAAGAAAACCAGTCTGGGCTTTTCTTCTTTTTTCTCACATTTTCTTCATTTAATTCTGATGTCTAATACCTCCCTGTCCCTAAGCGGAAAAATGTGTGTTTTCTGATTTGAGCAAAGCTTTTTGGTGTGCATGGCCAGGATATCCTACCTCTTTTTGGTATTTTGTGCTTATCTTGCCTTTGTCTGGCAACTTTTTATCCCTTCATTGCTTCCTTGTGCAACCACACACAAATATTTCCCTTCTATGGCCACATTACTCTCATGTGTAAGCAAAATGCTTATGCATGGTGTTTGGCTATTCTATGAAAATATTACTAAATTCTGTTATTAATTGCAACATTTTGGCCATATTTGGATTTAAGGAAAGCTGATATTTAAGGAAAGATGACATAGCAAATCTAATAAAATAAGTAGTTAATTTTAATTGGGATATCTTAAAACATCCAGATGTCAGAAGGCCCTGCTTTGATTACATTGTCCAAATGGGAAGTTACATTTGGTGATTTTTAAAAGGTTATTTTATTGTGATGTTATAAGTAATTAAATATACTTAGTAGCAGAAATGTCTTTAGGTTTCATTATTTTCCATTGTAGACCTACAGTAGATTATTCAATGTCCTGCTGAGTTAACAGAATTCTTTGTCTATTGTGGGACTGCAGGCTTCATGCTCCAGTTTCTATCACTAAGGGTTCTTTCTGTGTGATGCCTTGATCCAAAAGCACACATAATTAAAAGGAGTCACCCACCCCTGTCATATATACCATGTTGAATTTCATAATTCTACAGTGCCCTTAGGCACACAGCAGGGCTTACTCTTCAAAACCCCATGTCCTCTATATTATTACTTATCTAATAAGTAACATCAGTGCTGAATTCTGCTCCAGGCTGCTTTACATCAGAAAGCTACCATTTCAACACAATGGCAAAGTGGCATATCCTGAGTTAACAAAAATAGCTCCTAAGTAAGGTAGCTATTTCCTTCATCTCTTCTCATGCAAACAACAGTAGGCATGATGTGATGGTGTGCTGTTATTACTGTTCTTTGTGCTGTTGTAAAAATATGTAGATACTGAGAAAAAATTTATTGAAATACAAGTAATAATAAAATAGTACATTTTTTCACTTTTCAAACCAGAACTTGAAGCCCTTTTCTGGAAGGTTAATGGTGCACGTTTCAGAACGAAGTGCTGGACTAAATTCTGAAAAATACAAAATGGTTAGAAAAACTAAATAAACGATTCCCTTATTTACCACAGCTCTCCTTTAACCAAATAGTAGGCCTATGACTTTATGGGTTTCTAGGAATCTAAAGAATTTTGCAAAGTCATCTAGGATTAGAGCTACAAGAATGTGCAATTTCCACATCCAAATTCCCTGAAAATGTTTTTGCTTACTTCTAAGACAGAAACTGGATTAATACTAATTTAACAAAACTCTGAAATGAAGATTTCTGGAAACCTAAAGTTCAACTTTGAGCCATGGATAGAATTCTAAAGCCTTTGACAACTAGATGACCAAACCAAATTAAGTCTGTCTCATGTAAACACTTTGATCATGCCTGGGTTGCAGTTAATTTATATACAAATGTGCTGACTCCTACCTTAATGTGTTTTATAAACTGATTGCTATTTGAGTGATAAAAAAGGCAGAAAGCAGCCAGCCTTTTCTGACCCATATCATTAGATGCCTTGCCCCACTGCACAATAGGTCTATGCTTTCTTCTGCTGATAATATGCAGAAAGCTGTTTTACTATCCTTCAACTCCCTTGGTAGTTTCAACTCCAAACTGTTTTGGTTTTCTTCCATCCATTCCTACAAGAAGGGAAATGCCTTTGCCTTCCTCCCACATAGCCTGTCCCCACTTCTGTCATCTGTGCACTTCCTTTTTGTAGTTGAGCTCAGGCAGGACCTCAGTCTTCATTTGTGCTGACCTTTTCACAGACTTGCCTGACAAGAACAGACTGTTCTTGTACCCTGAGGAGGTTGTCTTTGAAGATCAAACAGCACCTGTATTCAGTAAATGCTCATCTTAAAAATACAAAATGTTTGACTTAAAATAGTAACTTTAACATATTTTTTTCTATGTCAGTTGTCTATTTTTTGGGGGTTGGTTTGGTTTTGGTTTGGTTTGTTTTTGCTGGAAGCTTGATAACTTGCCATCCAATTTAATTTTCTAAGAGGCCAGTAGAGATCTAAATACTTGTAGATCCAAAAACATCATCCTCAGCCTCCTCTTCTATATTCCTGCTTTCCCATCAGGGGAGAATGATAATACTTTTTCAGTAATTAAGTATTTGTAAATACTAAGGATGGTGGATAGACTATAAAACTATTTGTGTGTAGCTTTAGTCTCATACTCTAAAATCTAGTTATTAACTGTAAACTGTGTCCCCAGTTAACCCATAAATGTATGACCAATTGTTGTGCAAATGAAAACATTTAAATGTCAAAATATTTCTAGATCCCAACTTTACATTTGCTTTTTTTTCTTATTGGATAATCAAACTTTAAAAATCCATCCTCCCAATGGAGAAAGAAAAAGCAACAGTAAAAACCTGGAAAACTTACCTAGGATTAAATCCAGTTACAGCTTCTTGTCCTTCTTACATTATGAGAAAGTTATGAACAGATTTAGAATCACAGCACAGCAGCAAGCTGTGAATGATATATGAAATGAAACAGTCCTGCTGATTATACTGCTGTGCGTTTGCTATGACCCATAGACATTCAGGTGCACAATATTCATATTGCGGACAGAAGAATAGCCATGCAAGACTTTTTTAAAGTGTGTTTGAGAGCTTTAAATGTTCAGTGTATACTCTATTTTCCCCTTCACATTCTTTCCTTTAAACACCCTGTTTCCAGACTAAAGCCCATGAAGAAAAGCTAAGAGTTTATTCTCCAAAAGAAGCTACTTAGCATAGTAAAGACCCAATATAGGTTAATTTTTTTTCCTTTTCTCATCCCTAGGCAAGACATAAAATTTTGTTTTATGCATGAAGATGAATGGAAACAGCTTGCAAATGGAAAGGAAAATAGTTTACAAGTGGTTTTATTTGCCTAAATTTGAAGGCTCTTATCACAGAGACCTTATGGATACTATGGAATACTCATGGGCTTGTCTTGTGTTATGCAATGGGGCAGACTTTTGTTCTATTCTAAGTGAAACATAAGGAGTTACCTCCTGATTGTGCAGTATCAATTAATGAAGAATCAAGCCTTCAGATAGGCAATGCTCATCAGTAAACAAATAATCTTTCACCAGAAATTACCAAATGTGTGCTAATTTTACTTATGATATATATTTATCAATAATGTGGTGTGAATTTTAAACTTTTTGCTTAATAAATAACTTATTTCTAATTCTTTTACAATTTCCTTCTTTTCAGGTAAAGATTTCCAGATAGCACAGACATATTGTTAGCGAGCAAATACATCTCTCTCTAATATCTGGATCCACTCAATTGCTGCATTGCAACAGTAATATTCCTTTCACTGGAAAGATAATTTTAACTTGTGGGGTTTTTTTTGGTTTTTTTTTTGGTTTTTTTTTTTTTTTGGTGTTTTTTTTTTGTTTTGTTTTGTTTTGTTTTGTTTTGTTTTGTTTTTTAAAGTTTGTTTAAAAAACCTAGATTTTCTAGCTTGTTAAGACCTTTTATTTTTTTGCCAAAATATGCATGGGCTCAGAAAGCGGTGTCATGACATAGCCACACTGACAGAGCCCAGAGTGCCATGTTGACAGTGATGAGACATGGAAACTGCAGTTATTGGATGGGTAGCCAGCAAAGATTACTGATGCAATGTCTAGTAGAGTGAAAATTTGTGGATTTTCAGTTGGGGTAGACTTTTAAATTTTAAGTGAGTGAAAAAAGAGAAGCTGATTCAGAAAAATGTTTTACAAAATATAATAGGCTTTAAAGCTGTATTTTAACATGACCTCTTTAGTATTTTCTTTAATAAAAGCTTGGGATATGCATAATTCATCTGCTGCTTGATAATGTCTTCATGGAGATTTCAATGTTCTCCTATCCCAGAGATTTCTGGAGTAGATTATTTAGTAATCTTTCTGACAGGTATTACAAGTAGCAATTGCTGCAAGATTACAGAGGCTTTATCACTGAGGAAGCCCATGGTTAAGTTTACACTTGTCTTTTAGGCACTTCCAAATCCCTCATAGTTACATTAAAGAATTTGACCTTCTCTTTAACTAAATTGATGGAACAGGTCTTTATGCTTATGCTTTTTGCACACGAGGTGTTAAAAGGGTATACATGTAATTGAGAAAATTAAATTGTAGGGGAGCAATCATTCCCAGTGCTAGGGCACAGTGGGGGCTGTGGCCCCCCAGTACCAGAGGTGGGGAGTGTTGAGCAGACAGGGCATTGCCTCACAGCCAGAGCCCACCCTGCCAATGCAGTCAGAGAGCAGGTTGGGCCTGGGGCAGCCTTGGACACCATGGGGCACCTCTCCAGGGATGGGCTGGAGCTGGGGCACAGCTAAAGCTGGGTCAGGACATCACCCTGTGAGTGAGGACCAGAGTCAGGCCTGGGAAAGGGAACCAGGGACAGACAAAGCCTTGAGGTAGCCAGGAGCTTCTACATCAGTGTTTCAGCTTAGTTTCATTGCATGTGTGCTTTTGAATTGGCTGGTTGTTTCTACTCTGATTCCCATTATGCTTTCAAATCAGTATTACTTAGTTCCTTCATTTTGAATGAAATTATTTGAGAAGATGCTATCCAGAATCACATTGAATGTTCTCTGATTGCCATTGGTTATCATGCTAAAGTTGCCAAAGTAGAATTAGTTCAAAGTTAAATTTCCTATCTTCTCTAAACTGTTCCACTGCATGGACACTTAAATCCATTTTACTATTTTTCACTTTTAAGATGTATGTAGACTTAGGCTAGCTTTGATTTCTGGGAATACGGGTGTCCTTCAATGAGCACAGAATGCATGCAGCAATCTGAGTCAAGCATATTTTTGCATCACTACTTTTGCTATTAAATTCCTTCTTAAAGCATTGAGAAAACAAAAAAAGCTAGTTAATTTTTTAGTAGTTATTAAAAAATTACTACTACTTATTTAGTATTTTAGTAGTTACTGCTGCTACTAGTCTTAGTATTACTTGTAAATTGTGGCCTGTTTCTAGTGGTTTCTGACAAATACTTTTTTAGGGAACCAAAAGGAAACAATCAATTACCATGAGAATTCTCCTAATTATCTAATGGCCAATACTCAAAATAACATGCAAAGGATCCAAAGTTCTTGTGCTCTCTTACCTGAAACCTTACACAACTTATTTCAAATTACACCTTTTCATTGCATAGACTACAGACTTAACTCTGACCTCTACTTTTCAGGGAAGTGTTTCAGCTTCTATGAAATAAACGGTTCAGGACAGAGACAAAGTGTTGCTATTTAAGGAGTGTAGCATGATGCCTTATATGAGATTTCAAATCCTTCCTCATTTTGTTGACTCAGCTATCGTACATTTTGTTCCTTAGTTGGCTTGGTTGGCTTCAATTCTCTTTGCTGGTCTCATTTGAGAGCTCCATTCGTACTCAACAGATAGCAGAGAACCCGAACAGACTAATATTGTCTTGCAGTGTGCCATTGTCATAATAATTTCAAATAGTGTGAAAGTCAGTGACATATCTTACCTAAATGATAAAATTACCACCAGAGAGGTCTTCTGCAACAATACTTAATGTCCAGCCCACTGTGGATTGGCTCCTGTGGTGACATCTAGAAATATCTTAACTGCTCATCGTCATCTGAAAATCTTAATGGGTAACTTACATTTATGTTGTTTACAGGATAAACATGTAAAGAAACAACAACTTATATGAAGACATCAGAATCTGTTTGTCTGTTCATTCATGTAATTGCTTTTTTTCTTGCAGAGCTATGTATAATTTATTTTCAAAGCCCTTAATTAAATCCGAATCTAATGTACTTGTCTTAATTTAAATTTTTAAATGGATCATCAATGGAAGGAGTCAGTAAACTCCTTGCTGATAAACCTAGAATGAATAGAGCAGTGAAATGGTATCAATGGATCTATGTATGACCAAGTTTAAAGATGACATTGATAGAAGTAGAAATTCCTTCAGTTCATTCAAGATGATAGATTTGTCTATTGCATTTTCCATTATTATATGTCTTGAAGAACTGTGCATGAAACCTTCATTATCATTATAGAAAATGAATGGCATTGCCAATTATTTAAGATGGAATAATTTAGGAACTGGCTGAGCAGAAGCTAGTATGAACAGAGCCAAAAAGCATTACTTAAAAAAACAAAAGCAGGGACTCTAGCAGAGTTATTTAAATATTTTCATGTGTTATTACTGAAGGCAGAACAATTCATGGAGGCTAGACTTGGATTTTTTAATTGATATTTTCTTCAAATTTTCATTGATATCCTAAAATACACCAAAAAATTTCAAATCCCAATGTTATTAGACATGAGTTATATGAGACTTGAATACTAATGGAGGTAAAAGGGTAAGCACAGGAAGTGACAGATTTCTTAAAATGATACAGTTTTTCCCTGTATTTTGTGAACAGTGTTGGAACTCTGGCTGCTGAGAATTTTAGGCTTTCTATGCTGTTAGGCACTGACCCTCAAGAAAACTTTGCATTTGACCTGAGGCCTTGGAGAAGGGTTCCAAAATTGAATGATAGAACTGGGATTATGGGTGTGTAGTTTGAATAGAAGTGCGTAATATCACATGGTGGAAAAATTGGAGTTTAAGGTTTTAGAATATAGCAATATATATGAAGCAGATATGGAGGTTTTAGGGCATAGGTCTGTTGTTCTTTTTCACCACCTTTTTCATGGGTTTGGGTGGTATTTTGTAACTGGCTAAAGAAGTCTGCATTGCGGACCACAGGTGGCTGGTTATTGGATTAAAAGTAAAAATAATTCAGGTGTCATTTCTTAATTAAAAAATTTGTCCTTGAAAAGACCTTGTAGAGTTATAGAAGCAGCCATTTTTTGCCATTTTTCACCTTGTTAGAGTTCTGTAAAACTCGCAGCTTGTGAGACTGTAATATATATAAGAATTAATAAACATCTGAGTATGAACACGAAAACTGTCTTGAGGATTTAATCCCGACTCTGGCAGAAAAGAAGATAAAACAGTAACAGAACAAGACTGCATTTACTGCCTAAAAAAAGTACAGAAGAAACAGCATTATCTGCTACAGGGTTTTCTCGGTGTCATATTTAACAATGTAGCCCTTGACTACTTTGTCCTGTTTTTAAAAAATAATTTACGTTTAACTTCCGCAAAGTCTTATCGTTCACAGAAGTAAACAATTATTTTGATAATGCAATACAGAGAAATAGCTATTTTAACTGATGTCCTCAAAAGTATTTATATTATCGATACACTATTTTCCATTTTTTTTTCTTCTAGTTTGAAACAAGTCATTGTCCCTGCCCATGGCAAAGGGTTTTGAAGTAGATGACCTTTCTGCTGTCCTGTAAACAAAACCGTTCAGTTGTTTTATGATTATTAGAGGGACTGACTGACTGTGTCCTTATTAATTATGAGGTATGAAAAATTCTTTGTGTAGACGTAGTGTGGTTTAAAAACTGGAAGGACTTCTGGTTTTATCTTGCATTTTCCTTAGCAACAATTATTCAAGTTGGTTTGTTTTGTTTTCGTTTTTTTTGGTGAGAACTGATTATTGAACTAATGCTACTGTTACTAAGTTGGTGCAGTGTCTTTCTTTAGCACCTAATTTTGGGAACAGATATGTAGGTGGCTGAAAGTACCTTCATTTTTTCATATTTCCTCTCGAAAATCTATCTTCTGGTGATTACAAGATATTATAGCTCATACATATGTTCCAGGATGGTCTAACGGGCCTGCAAAATCACTATAAGCACTATAAGGATCTAAATGGCACTTAGCTTTTTTCTCAAATCTTTTCTTTGTATTCTGTTAATGTGAGATATGCACCAAAAAAAAAAAAAAAAAAGGTACAGGTGTGCTGATAGCACTGCATAGAATGGTGACTGATAACGCCATGTGCTTTGATGTGACTCAGACTTTATACATACATATATTATTCTTACTATTTTTTGCTTGTATTCTACTGACAGACGTAGTAAGTAATAAGAAAATACATTCAAGATCTTGGGAACTGTCAGATTTTTCACTTAATCATTTCATTTAGAATAGTTATGCATAATAATGGGTGAATGTAAAAAGACACTGCATATCATCATCATTTTTTCTTTTAGAGGCTGAATTAAAGTATGAGATAGGCAAAAGATAACTAATCTGTATTTTAGGACTCTAAATATACTATTTTTTTACTAGTATAATCTTTTAGTGCCTAATTATCCCTATTATTAGGGTAATAGGGTAATTACCCTTATGTTAAGGAACATAACTATGTTCAAGGTAGAATTTGAACCTATTCAAAGTTTTCACATTTTGCTATATCTCTGAATCAAATAATCAAGTACTCTGTCAAAATTCTCTTCAATCAACTGACTGATTAGACTGAGTTTATTGAGTCTCCCAGTATGAATCTTGTTTTCTGGGTTTTGGACCATTTCAGTCTCATTTCTTCAGTGTTCTGCAATCTTTACAAATTCTAAAAGCAAAACCAACCATATGATATGGTGATGTAATGTGCAAGGAGAAAATCATATCCCTTCATGTACTCCGTATTCTCCTTCTCAGCCCAAGGATCACATTTCCCTGCTTGACCTCGGCAGTACTTTCTGACTTTATGGTAAGTCTTTAGGGGTGAGATTTCCTTAAAAAAGTTTTTCTAACTTCTATAGGACACAGTATTTTGATTTTAGGTTCTGCAATCATCACTGCTACTGAAGTCACATGTAATGAAAAAACTTCCAAAGTTTTAATTTTTCCCAATGATTTTTCAGTAGTGGTCTGATAGGTGAGTTTGATGTAATATTCATAATATGTTAGGCAAATGCAAAATACAAGCTTAAAATATACCTTTCCAATTTGTTCTTGATTAGTATGGTAATAAGCATACACTTAGCTTCAAGATTTAGTACCTATTGCCAATGTTCATGGCCAATGAAATGTCTGTTAATGAAGATTGTATACAGAAGTGTGCATGTGCAACTGAAATAAATAAATATTCAAAAATATTGGATGCTGAACTGGCAGGTAGGGTAGCTTTGTCATATATGATGTTGAATTACATAATTCTATCATATCTGTAGGCATGCAGCAATGTCTACTTTTTCAACAACCAATGTGTTTATTTTACTGCTCATCTAATAAATAAGTGCTAAAATACTGCTTCAGGCTTGTTTGCATGGCAGTTGACATTTCAAAATACTGACAAAAATGACATCTCTTGAGTAAATCCTTCTAAATAAGTTGCCTCTTTCCAACACGCTTTTTTCATGTAAGCAGCAGTAAAAATGCAACTGTGTCGCTGTCATTACTGGCATTTGAAGAAAATGTTTCTTTAAAAGTGGAAATTGAAACAAGATTACATGAAGTGTTACATCAATGTGTTTTATAGTTTAGAGCACAAAACTTGACATTTACACTAGTTAGGTTGGTATGCAGAATAGAGAGAACTACACACTAAAAATGTTCAGATTCTACATGATTACAGGCCAATACTTATCCCTAAACAAAATTTCGCTTGTGTTTAACCTTTTATTTGCTCTACAGGGTCTAGAAGAAAAGAGGGAGAATATTTTCTCAGATATTTGACACTTCTTTTTCAAACGGATTTTTTAAGATGTATAAACATTTTACAAAGAAATGCTATATTACAAAGATAAAGTGAGCTCACATTTCAGCTAAAGTACAGTTTAAGAGACAAGAATTTATTTTTCTGTATTTTATTTCAATTTGTTTTAGACTTGAACTGACTAGAACAGCTACTATTTTCAAAGGACATAGTTGAAGAAATATCTACTTTTTTTTTCTACAACTGTCCTAATTTTTCTAGCATTAACTTTGTTAATAATTTCTTAGTATTTGCCTAAGTCGCATTCCATATACCAGTAACATGCAAAAGCTAATTGGAGCAAACTATCAGTATTTTCAGAATCAAGAAGGCTTAATTCTGGTGAGTCTGGACAGAAAGTAAATATCTTCTGTCCTGGAGAATTCAGTAAACCTTGTTTGCCTCACATCTCATATTCTCTAGCTTAAACCTGAGCAAGAAAGTCATCTCATTTTGCAGACATGACAGGAGCTTCTGATCTGCCCTGACATGAATCCAAGACATGAAAATGCTCACAAAAATTAGATTCACATCCAAAATAATCTTACAGCACCCTATTTGGTTTTTAGTAATCTGTTTCAAGACCATGGTATCTACCAGGATTATTATTATCATTATCACCATTATTCTTTTACTTTATATCTGTTCTTCTGTTTTTTCTCTACAACTCTCTGTCTGCGTGATTCACTAGAAAAATGTATTTTCAATGTGACAAATGTTTTCACGTGTTCAGGAAGAAAATAATCCACCTAAAAAAACTAATGATAAACCATCCCATCAGAACGTTCTTGAATGGTTTATCCTACCTTATTTCACATGCCAGCGTTCTTTGTTTTATGGAATAAGCTTTTGAGATTTTATTTTGCTTTCTTATAATTATTGTTTACTTCCTTTTCAAAAGGGAATCATTTTAGTCATAAAGGGTGACATCCCACACTAACGCTAAGGTTTAAGGTTTAGCACCTAAGCAGCATGTTTCAGAATATCCCTTCTCAGATTGAAAGGGGAAAAGAAGTATCAAGTCCCCCAATTTCCAAATAATATTTGTTCAATTCTTAATTTACATTTGTACTATATTTAAAGATCTCAGGGTTTAGTCTGTCACCAGCAAACCTTTTTGTCCCAACAGACAAAATAGGATCTACAAGATCTTGAACCACTGCTAATTCTGCAACTTTTTTAATGCTTTTCAATTTTTTTTTTTTTTTAATTCCTCCACTTCCTTGTTCTCTGAATGGGCACAAGAATACACTACCACACTTGCTATTTGTTTTAGTAGGAAGTAAGCCTGACTAAGGTTAATAGCTTAATCTTATATTCAAATATAACGTTAGAGGTGTTCTAAATGATACTTTCATTTAGAAAATGAAAAAGAGCCAATGTTTCAGCATTGAGCCCAAGTAACAGATATGTTTTTAAAGTGTTGAAATTTTCCCTTTCCTAGTTGATAAACTGTTTTTTGAATCATGCTAGCAAACACATTTTCCAACTTATGCCATTTTTGTTCTTCAACATGTGACAGAGAAGCACATTTTTAGTAGAGGCAAATTAAGTATTTGGAAAAGGCTTGGATAATGGGGACAAAAAAATGGAATCATTATTTTAAAATGTGTGGGTACTGTTGTGATACTCTACGATGATGATTTAGACTGAATATTTTAATACCAATCCTTTCTTCATATCCTAAATTTTCCAACAGAACTTAAAGCAGAGTTAATTATCTTTCAAGCTAAAAGTAGAATTTTTTTTTTTATTTGTGGTTTTGGTATTTTGTAGTTTGTTTTTTCTTTTTTTTTGTTTCATTTTGTTCCCTTTTAAAACTTGAAGTAGTGTTAATGGCTCCCTTTGGAAGAAGGCATCGCATTAAAAACTGTGGGTTTGGCTTCTGTGTGGTTTCTTAGGGTTTTAGTCAATATCTAGTTCCTTCTGTGTATGATTATGTGTAAAATATAATTTACCATTTGAAAATATGATTGAACCTACTCATTGGTTTATGCTGCCTTCTTTTTTTGGCCCAGGGACAGAAATATTAAAGAAGTTTCTTGAAATAATTAAAAAATTGAAAAAAAAAA
>WAAE01046817.1:0-15894 GCA_013400495.1 Nicator chloris | reverse complement strand
TATATATTTTATATATCATATTTTATATATCACTTTATACTTACATGTCTTACATATGTCAAGCTATTCCACAGAAGACAGTTTTAGGAGGAAAGACTGAAAGAGAACCAACCTTTGTCATTAAACATCCTGCCTAGAATTCAACTCACGAAACTTTAGGCAATAAACAGCCATTAAAGATTTCATCAGTAATTTAGTTAATAGAAAGAGTTAGCTGATGACAAAGAAATAGAAATAGCATAAGGTAGAGGACTCCATCCTAAAGTGGTTGTTGACAACAGATTGCTGTTGTAGGTGTTGACATTGACAATTAGCAATGTTTATATAGCTGAATATAGGTGAGATGTATCCAGAATGGGTGATACGAGTACCAGAAGAATTTGGATCAGGTTCCCTCAGGCAGACGTAGAGAACTGAACTTCTCTTTCATCTGGAGTAACCATCTAGTTAAATACTGAAAAAGAAGCATCTCTCAAAGCGCATATTCACTTTAGTCATTTAAGGAACATAAGGGGAGGAATGCTGAGTTTGTGAGCCCAGCAGGGTTATCGCTGTGTCAGAAACCTGCCTGCTTGCTTTGCTCAGAGCCTGCAGGCCAAGAGTGCTCACAATGGGAGGCTGGGGCAGCTGGAAACACACCTGTGGTACTTCAGAGCCCTGGGGAAGTCATGTACTGCTGCTGTTAGGCAACACTGCTCTCCGGGTTTTGACGAGCTTAGTTTTCAATTTAGGCATTTCAGAAAATGGCACCCATTTGGGATTTCCATGTTAATGAACTAAATCTGTTCTAGCCCTTTCTAAATCAAGGGGGCATAAAAAGTCTTTGTTTGGCATATTATTTCTGACTTATTTGGGGTAGAATTCTTCCCAAAGAGTTATCATGGGAAACTATATTCTTTAGTCCCTATAAAAAAGAACTGGTTTGATTTTGGTTTGTATTTTTTGTGGTTTTATTTGTTAGAGCACTTTTTTGGGGTTTGGGTTGGGTTTTGTTTTGTTTTGGTTTGTTTTTTTTTTATTTTATTGTTTTGTTTTGTTTCTTGTTGGCTTATTTTTGGGGGACAGAGGGTTAGAGGGTGGTTGTTGGGGTTTTTTGAGTTTTTTGTTGGGTTTGGGAGGTTTTTTGTTTGCTTTTTTTGTTAAGGAAGTATATCCAGAGACTGTGAGTATATTTGAATATGTCTTTAATAAAGAAATATGCAACAGGAGAGCTCTTTGCTTTGGCCACTAAAATCAACAGTTGCGGTTTAGTAATTTAAATTGTGTTAATATACTTCCTATACTGTAGACTTCTGTGTACTTTATGCACTTACATTTACACTCAGAGTTCAGGAAACCTAATGGGGTAATTTTGGATGGTACACTTGAATTAGTCACTTGAAACTAAGAACATATCACCTTAATGCTTCTGATTGCATCTCTTGTTCTTCAGTCCTCAGTGATGGTTTTGGAGAAGGGTCTTGGGAGCCTGGGAAATGCCACTTAACATAGGTCCTGTCTTGACATTTGCAGAATATTGCAACAGCCTCATGAATGATCCATACCTTTTCTTCCCTCAAATAATTTCATACTGAGTATTCAGAAGGATAGCAATTCCCCAGCTAATCCTGATCTCAGACATTAATGTTGGTCTCTATTGTCAAACCAAGGACTATTTTCCTTGGCTACATTTTCTTTAGTCCTAGACTCCAGTAACCAATAACAATAAAAAAATAAGTGTGGGAAGGTGAGTGATAAAGAACAAAATAGCATACAGAAAACTAATATCAAGTGGAGCAGTTTAGATGTCAATATTTGATGCCATTATCTTCTCCCTCAGATCATTAAACAGCTGATGATACTGAAATGGAGCAAAGAACTGCTTTGACAGTATTTTGTCTGTAACTATTATGTTTCCCTTCCTAGACCATTTGCAGAAGCATTGGGTGGAGTTCTTTCTTGCCACAAGGAAAACTTCCTTTACAATTTAATAAATAGTTATTAAATTCCCAACGATTTTCAAACTTTCTGGATAGTTATGGGCTAAGTCACTCTACTCAAAGCTTTACAAATGTACAGACATTTGAATGAAAGGCAGCTTGTGTTTCTTCCACCTTCTAGAGGAGACTATATAAGAAGCAACAAATAAATATTGAATAAAGCATGTGAGTTATAACATTAAACTGGGAAACGTGAAAACACTAGAGTAAAATGGTAACAAAGTAACAAGAAGGGTAACACTATGCCCATTAACTACAATAGTACCATAACTAATGGTTGTTTTGTTTGTAAAGCTGTGATCTAATAAATAGAGTAAAAACTTACTTTAATATGGGCTTTCAAAAGAGACCTAAGATATGCAATAAAAAGGTATTTAGGAGCCTGTATGTTCCAGAAGGAGGAAATGCCTGGAAAGAACAATTATGCCAGGAATTTCAGTAAAATGCCAGTACCTTTTGGGGCTGGATTTAAAACCAGTACTGATGTGTTTTAGGTATGCAGCAAAGTTTTAGACTGTAAATTTGTGCAATGAAAAAATTATAGGATTCCTGACATATAAACATGGTGTTGTCATCTAAGTTTCTCAGACTGTCAGTGGGAGTGCAATGTTTGTGTCCTTCCCATTCTCATGTGTCCTTCTCATTTTCAGTCAATGAGTACAACCCCATCAAATTCTGCTCATCTCTTCTCTCTCCCATAAGATGTTTTGGAAAATAGCGGCTGGTTTGTTTCTAAGAAGTCTTTTAGCCTAATGCAAGTTACAGGTGATGCACTGAACACCCTTCTAAGGCTTTATGACTGTATCAAAGTTATAATACAAGCAAGAAATTAAATAGTAATAAACTGACCTACTAGATAAAATATGGAGTAGCCAAAATTCCTCCCCAAACTCAAGATAAGGAACGAAGAGTATAAAAGTGCAGTTCCTTGCTTTACTGGTGTTGAGCTGAAAGATGAATATCAAGAGCCCCCCCTCCAGAAACCCCAGCCTCCTAGAAGGAACTTCAAAGTTCATGCCCCCCATTTTGATCCAACAGAGTCCTATACTTGTAAAATTGCACATCTAACCTTTTATGATTTCACAATTTCCACAGACAATCTATTCCTATATTCAATAGGTTCACTCTCAGAGAATGTTCATATTTCCTAACTAAATTTTTCCTGCTGGAGTGTAGTACCAGTTTTTCTTTTCTTATATACTGAGGACATGGAAAGTAGCTTATTTCCTTTCTCTTTACAACTGCTTCTTAATACTGGAAATCATTCTTATATTCCAGCTTTAGTAATTTTTCTTCTATGAACAATAAATCTGCTTGTTTCTGTAAGTTATGGTTATTAAACATTTGGGTGCTACCCTGTAGGGTCTCTCTAAGTGGCCAATTTTTTCTGTAATGCAAGGCCCAAAACTAGGGTCAGTAGAGAGAACAGGCTTTGCCAATCCAAAAGAATTATTCCATGTGGCTGGCAAAAATATTTCTCTTTATATGTCTCAGTATGATAGCCTTTTAGCAGTCAGCTGGCATTGACAGCTTGCTGTCACCTGAAAATTCATTATATGCCTTAGATTTTTCCTTTTGCAGCTGCCACCCTGCCACTTGTTTCCCATCTAGTATTTTTGCAACTGTTTATTCTGCCTCACTGAAGAACATTGCACAGAGTTCTGATTTTTCCATAATGAATCCCATCCTGTTTTATTCAGATCACTTTGTCAATTCTTTGGTTTTGTTTTCTAAATCATTTTTTCATTTTGATGTTTGGGAATTCAATAGATGTATTCTCTGCTCTGTCACTATGTTGTCAATGAAGTATGAAGACTATTGATGAGTGTTTTATCTATATCTGTTGATTGTCATGTACTTTCCAGTCCTACAATGAAGTATTGATAACTGCTCCCGGAGTGCAGTTCTGCAACTGATATTGAACAGGTCTTAGAATAACTTTGTCTGTAACATTCTTTGCTTATCAAAATGTCTTTTGAAGCAATCCCAAAAGTATTTTTTTATATTAGTGTATTTTCTGCTATTTTGTTTTTTATGAGGCCTTATTCTTAGAAGGAAAATTGAATTGGATTTGTTCTTGATAAATGTATGTTGGCTGCTGTTCATCTTTATGTTATCTTTTAAGTTTCTAAAATCCTTAGTTTCTTCCAGTATTATTTCAGGTACTGAACGTAAGTTGAGTAGATAGTTTATAATTCCTTGTCTCTTCCTTTTTCCACTTTCTAGAGATAAAGGTTGTGCTTGACCTTTTTAAATCTTCTGAAATGTCATCATCCTCTCAAAATTCTGAAAGATAACTACAAGTGCTTCTGACATAGTTGTAGTCAGTGTTTCGTGCACTCTGAGGCAAAATTCCCGAGATTCCATCAGTTTGGCTACATCTAATTAAGCCAGATATTCCCTCCTCAGTTCTTTCTCTGTTCTCACCTGAGCACTTGTCCCCCTGTTAAATTTGTTAGCTGCCTGATATGTACCTGGTAAATGCAGTCACCCCTTCTGATTTCTCCAGGACCGATGAGATAGGCTGGCACTTAGGAAATCAATACAGACTGATTTCAGTGCTCTTGTATCTCCTTAATCCAAATCTGAACCCCTGCTTACAGATGCTTTTCATGCTCAGATAGGACTAATCTCTCTCCAGAGAGCCATCAAAAATTTTTCTAAAAGCAGGGAGAAACTTCCTCATGGTCCTTGATAAAACGTTGTTGGCTTCATTTTGTTGATATTTTGTTGTTATTAGGTTTTTGGGGGATTTTTGTCTGGTTGGGTTTTTTTACTGAAGTTCAGTCACTGAAACGAAGCGTGTCTCTAAATTTCTAAATTCTCATTAAAGACTGTGATTCAAGCACCTCCTTGTAGGGACTCAATCCGCTTGCCTAACATAAATGCTCAGGTTTTACTGATACATGCTACAGAATCCAGAACACCCTTTTAACACGGGACTTTGGTCTTTGACTGTCCAGTTCAGGTATCTGGTACCAGCTGAAAGGTCTTAGTACATTCAGCTTGACTTCAGCTGCAAATTTAGAAGGTTACACATCTCCCCTGTGTCTTCTCTCTTATGTGATAGCTCATGCAGATAACCCAGGCACGGCAAGATGTCTCAGTGGCAGCCTGGCACCTACATTTAGGCAGCTGATTCCCCCCATACACACCCCCCTCCCCCCCCACACTCCCCTATAGCCTGTGTGTTAGGTGCTTGATGTATAACTTAAATCCCACTCTAGATTTTGTAATAGTAGAATTATTACTGGTTGGAAATAATCCTGCTTCTCATGAAATGTGCTTGCAAGCCTTTTCTTCAGAAACTGGTTTATGATTGTATGTATTTGATTATTTTCCTGCATTTTTTAGTACTAGGAAAATTAAATAAGAGAACCCCTCCCCCAAGCTGTTTCTAAAACTTAATCTTCTTGCTGCTCTTTTGTATACTGAAGTCATAATCTTCTGTTTATGATGCCTAAACTGGTTGCTGTGGAAATAATTGCACTGTTACAAACCTGATTAAGAGTTCAGGTACAAAAGCCACTGGAGAAACAAACAAATTCTTGGAAATAAATATTCTACCTTACCATTAATATCCTTGGTGAGAAATACAGTATTAAAGGACAATTGTTTGTAAAAAGGATGTCTTTTTCCAAATTTCTCCAAGATGTGGAACTCTTTTTTCGGCCATCATCACACTCCTTTTTCCCCCCATAATTTTATGTAAGTATCTTTAATAAGATAAAAAGAAACAAAACAGAGAATATCTGTAATATAATGAACAAAAGTGTTTCTAATATATATTCTGAAGTGATAGAAAAAAAAATCCCTGAGCTATGGTTGCTGCTGGCATAAATTATTTCTCTCCTCTTGCTGCAGATTAAAGCATCCAAAAGTATTTTTCTCTTAATCCCTTTTTTCAGGTTAGTGACTTTTTATTTTTCTTTTTTGAGAAAGCATATGGCTTCCTTCATGTGTGATAAGCCTAAAATTAATATGAAAAAAAAATAAAAAAGAAACAAAGCAAACCTAGAACACTTTAATAGAAAACTGCAATAGGGAAAAAAAATTCTTAATCAGCATTCCAAAAACACTTCTTACTTTAGGTTAAAATGAGTAATGTTGCTCGTTTATCATTGTATGTAAATAATATTGGCAGGCCTATCTCTTGTACGCTGAGAGCACCACCAAACATTCAGTCACAGAGGTTTACACTAAAACACACTGACGGCTTGGAGACATTTCAACCCAGAGACAAGTATCTCTGTGTGACCACTAATGATTCTGATGCATGGAACAGCAGCAATTGAGCTGAAACAGTAAGAGAGGTAGATAAAGCTACTAAATTAGAACTAGCAATCAGATTCTTGAAAGCATTGCTTGCACTTTCTCTGCAGTAGGTGCACGCGCTAATTGTGAAGGCTGAGATCCAGACTCCCAAGTGTATATGATTTATTTGGACTTAAAAAGTAAATCATGTTCATGTCCTGGGCATTACTTTGGCTAAATGGGTAAGTCAAGAGGAGATGAAGTCTGAGGTTTTGTTTGATCAGGTGAGCTTAGCAAACAAATACTAGGGAATGAAAGCACTCAGTAACAGTCTTTAACACTTAACTGAACTGGCTGATCAAGTGTAAGTAAGGTATCTCGTGTCATGGGTGGAATCCAGCTTTAAATACACTGCATCCTCCAGCTGTAAAGGAATATTACACTTGCTGCTTGAGAAAGAACTATATTCAGCACCCCACTGAACAGTAAAGGAACCTCTTCCCAACATGGAGGAATTTACTTTGCAGTCAGGTTAACTTGTTCCTGTTTCTTTGTTCCTTTTGGTTGTCAGTATCTTTGCTCCTCTGTACCTCTGTTAGTCTCCTGCTTCTATGTCAGTACAGCTTCAGCTCCAGGTGTAGGAGATGTTTTGCAGACATGCACAAAGAATGAGTCCCAGGGATCCGAGAATACAAAGACAAAGCGAAACGTGGAGGCTGGAAAGAGACAGAATCTAAAAAATGTGGGAGAAAGGGGCTGTCATGAATCATCTGTGTTTCATCTGTGCAAATTCATATTCTGAACCAGGCATTAAAGACAAACTTCCGAAAATCATAGCAGTTTAGGCTGTGCTAGGCTCCCTTCCCTGTTGCTGGCCACAGCACAAGGCTGTATTTCTAGTCTTAGAGTTTGTGTAGCAGCACCTAATGACTATAAATCTGCAGCTTTCAGACTGAACTGGCTTAAAAAATCTCTCCAGTTTTCTGTGTAAATTACAAGACTGGAAGATTTATTCAAGAGGAGCAAACTTTAGCATTCCTACCAATGCATATAGGCAATGTAAAATTTCTAATACTCATGGAGCAATAGTGACCAATCTCCTTTCCTCAAATTTTAACAGATTTCTTTCATGAAATCTGTGTGTAATTGACCAAGGAAGCTAAAATGTGGAACAAATTTCAGCCTGTTGACTGCATTGGCAGTCAAGTAATATTGCCACACCTTTATTAGGAACATGTTTGGCTATGGAGCACTTACAGAGAAGTAATATCTGAGCTCCTTTTGATTTGAAAAGTGTAAAATCCTGAATATGTACTAGATCTTGGTTTCTCAGTTCCTGGTGCAACAACATGGAAGGATTAGGCCAAACCTTAACATACATTAAATTGAATTAAATTGAATTAAATTGAATTTGTATAGATAAAATATATTCTTTCTTAAGTTGTCTACGAAATTTTGATTCAAGTTCAGGAAATGTTTGGTCATTGCAACCAGCTTGTTCATACATGCCTTAATTGCTCCCATGGGATCTTGCCTGTAATTTGTAGTTGCTGGCCCTGGTTGTCAGTGGTGCCTTTTAAATTTGTGACTTCTAGCATTGCCAAGAGAGCGTTCATCATTAACTTGCCTATCACTGCTTTCATTTTGAACCTTCTGTTGGTTTTTTTTTTTCCTTTCATTTAATTTTATCAAAGTGAAAATGAAACAAAACAGCTCGTTATTGGTTAGCAATAAGTGCAGTCCTATAAGAGGGGATCTGTAGAGTGCAATAGCTGCTGCTGAGGACCTGGTGTCTACACTATATGCATCTTCAGGGTGTTTTTTTCATTTGGGCTGTAATGGTTCTGTGGAGTTTATTTGTCTTAGATACTTAAGGTGAAGTCTTGGAGTGCAACTTTTCACTTTATGCAGTTTTATTGGAAGGAAATGCAAGTTATGCCTGCTGTCTGATACATGACATGAACCAAAACATCAGAGGTGCAGTGACTGCAATATTCTCTTCAAAAATCTCCTTCCCAGTCCAAACCAAAATGCTAAAGTAGCACACCCAAGAATTAAATATGCATAGGCAAAATACCTGGGGGAAAAAGTTCTTTTATTTAGAAGAAAAAAGGTCCTGTGGTGGTTGATAAAAGCATAGCAAGTCCAAAATCCCAGCCTGCGTTCAAGGTGCTGTTCAGCTGTGTGTAGAGTCATGCAACAGCACTGAAAAACTTGTTTAACCCTGTACTTGATGGATGGTGTTTTGCTCTGCCTTGAGGATGCTAGGAAAAGCTTGCTAGGGGCCACTGGAAAGCCATCTTGCAAGTTGTGGTCATTAAGCAAATCAAGTAGCTAGGGAACTCTGAATCTCCCAGATCTATTGAAACTGAATTCAGGGTACTCAGATTGAAAGGGAAAAGGGCTTTGTGCTTGACAAAAACGGTACAGTAATGTGACAAGCATGGAATGACCTGTCCACTGGTTTGATTTGCTGATAATCTGCAATCTGGGTGCTCTCTTAGAAGGAAATTGCATCTGTGTCAATATGTTCTGCAGACATCTTATTTGTCCAATAACTCCTGAGCCCTTATAGAATTTTGCCACCCAAATGAAATGCACCAATGAGCCAAAAACAGAATATCTGCATTTTAAAGTCACTGCTTGATTTGATGCTTTCTGGTTGTTGCAACGTAGGATATGCATTCTCTAGCAAGTAGTACAGTGGGATGAAAGTGAATATGTAGAATGAAATGATTCGTGCTGATGACCTGATAGCCTACAATATGTATTTGAAGGGATTTTACATCAAGCTAACAGTAGTCTAGTTACGTGCACACCTGTTAGTGGCTGACTCATTTTAGGTGAGTATATGGAGTGCATCTTGCAGTTTATTTTCCTTTTAAAGGAATCTATTTAATGTTCATTGAAGCTCCTCTATAGTGTGAACCAAAGAGGGTATTTGGTTCAAGTGCTCTCCAGATCAAAACAAAACACTGCTGTGGATTCACATTGCTAGTATACTCTTCTCTCTGCTATTCATCATCTTCCAGATCTGCCTCACAATTTCCTCAGTTATCTCTTTTCCTAGCTGAATATCCCTAGTTTGTCTATGGCCCCCTTGTATGAAAATATTCCATTTCTTTTAATATTTTTGTCACCTTCTTAAGTTTATTGTCTCCTTGGGAACTGAACGGCAAAAGTCAAATCCTTCACCATTACAAGACCTCTCTGACTGTGCTGCAGCAGGGTTGAACAAGTGAATTGCTCTGCCCCACTTGTGGGACCCTGGAGTCAGTCCCTGGAAATGAAGGTTTATCTTGTTCTTGTTCCTTAGCTTGGTACCTGGTCAGTGTGGAGTAGAAGCCACATTCAAATACTGGGAAAAAGTGGAGGAGAAGTGGAAGGAGGCAGTCAGATAACTGGCAATTTGCAAGACTAAAGAAATAGTAAAAATGACAAGGGGAAATTTGAGTACGTTAAAGGAAAGGGAAATGGAAAGGAGCGAGCAGGGAGGTCTAAAGTCACATATTTCCTTCAGAATGTGGAAGAAAAAACAATATTCCTCTGCAAAATATCTGTCAAACAAAACAGCATCCTGCTTGCACAATTGGTTCTATTAGGTTGTGCCTGTGTTCACTGCTTGCTTTGAGGCAGAGCTGAAATTGTGGGCAGAGCTCACAGGTCACCCACACATGTTGCACATCAGAGAGCTGTGTCACAGAGCTGTTTGTATTTTCAGAGGAAAGCAATAAAATCTTCAAAGCAAACTCCCTTCATAAAAGTCTGACTCAGGTGCAAGCCAAAGAGAGTCCAGGCCTTTTTGGAGAGTAAGGGTCGTTACCAGTGGCCAGTCCTTTGGATCAGTCAGTTCCCGTGTCCTTGGGGCAAGCACTCAGTCCAGGGAACTGGATTCATCTCATCTGAGGTACAACTCCTGTACCAGATATATCATTGCAGGGGCCACTGTGCCATCTGTTTTGATTAGCTGATCCTCTTCTGTTGCTCCAATTTACTTGTTAACATATATGTACTCTGCAAAACCAACTGATAATTAGCTTGAACGTCCAGCGCGTCTAACATTTAGTGCAGAGCTCATTATGGTTTCACAAAGCATATGTGACATTTACTTTCCTTTGTTTGTATACAGCAGGAAAAGTGACTTTTAGAAGAGCATTAGACTCCTGTAAACAAGGTCTGGAAAGGCTGGAAAGCCACATGCTCAAATGTTAGGAAATGTCAGCGTTGTGGCTGCAGAAGTGCCCAGCAGTCACAGCTTCAAGTCAAGTCAATTAGAGCAATATGACACATATTAAGTGTTAATGCTCTTAAAACTCAGGTGCTGCATAGTTTAAGAAGAAATGTAGTGTATAATCTGGATGGTTTTCCTTTCTCTTTAGCAAACTGCTAATTGCTGTCAGTTCTCTAGCACTTTCAGAGCAAGTCTGGTGTCAGGGAAGTGAGTGTATATTGTGGCATAGGCATAAACAGATAGCTCTGTGAGTTTTACCTTCTTGGTCATGGGGTAATCTATACCAAATTGCAATAGGAGCATTTTTGAATTACAGCCAAGCTATCTCAGGAATGAGAACAGCCATAACTAAAAACCAAGTTGTTCTGCTTTGCTGCTGTGATTGTGCCTGCCCTCCCGATGGAACGGTGCACTAATGCTGTGGGGGCACTGCTGCTGGATCATGATTCGACGTTCTGCCCACCAGACATAGACTCCACTGGCACTTCCCATCCTGGGCCTGTCATTTCTTTTTCAGTAAAAAAACACCTTTGATCATGACTCTCAAGGTTTGCCCATTGTGTCCTTGCTTAAACATGTGATCTTCCCGTGGTAATTTATGCACTAGCTAAGATGAGGGGAAGAGAAGAGAAAAATAGACAAGGGGCTGATGTTCTCAGATTCTCTGTTATGTCCTGATATTTTTTCCAGCACTAGTATTATCTGAAGTGACAGTATCATCATGTCAAGTTTTCAATCTCTGTTTACAGACTTACTGTGGAATTCTTAATTTTGCCTAGCAGTGAGATTAAGCATGGCAAAGTGAGCCAAGAGTGTTGGCTTGCAGTTCTCCCGTTGTCTGTAATTTGCAATTTGCATTAATGGTCCCAAGATGGCCTTTGCTGTAGTGGACACAAATTAAAAATAGACACACACAAATTTATCTAAGTATTATTTGGGTCTAATGGGGTTTTTGGGGGTAGTAAAATGCAGTGTATGTCAGGTTATGAAGAGGTCTTCAATGAGAATTTTTAAACAGGAAACAGAAACATAATGCTTTTTCGGAGAGATACTTCTAAAAAAGATGTTTAAATTAACCTTTTGTTTATGCAGTTTCAGAACAGAATTATAAATCAAATGGTTCTGAATACTTCTGTAAGTCAATTAAAAGACATCTAAATATTTTTGTGTGGAGATGAAATTTCTGTGATTCCATTTTAATTTGCCATAATAAATTGACTCCTTTTTTTATTTGTTTCTGGTTTGCATAATAGTTACTTCTGTTTGAACTGTTATCATGTTCTAAAGGAGAGTTTGCAGATGGTATAAGCACATTGATTTTTTTCATGACAAATCAACTGAAATGCTTTCATAAGGTAGCTTAAAAATAATATTTTCGTAAGCACACTCATGCCAAAGTATCAGGGTACTTTTTAAGATGTAAAAATCTTAACTGCTCTTTCACTGTGAATGTTCAACTATGATAATTGAAAGGAAATCAACTTTGTGGGAAAATATATGTTATACCCATTCATCTAACGATATATAATCCAAGTGCCAGGCAGTATTGTATCAAGATGCTACAAGAAATTAACTCTAACAAGAAATGCTTGGTATGTCAAGCATCACACAAATTTTCTTGAACAACTCTTTTGTATCTTTTGGTTTTTTTCTTGATGTGTTTCTTTCTTTGTTAAAAAAATCTGATGAAAAAACCTCCTGTAATGTGAAATTCCCATTTAAATCTTAATTGTTAAAGCACATGCTCTTTTAATTACATGCCTCTGTTCTTCACAGTCTCCTGACAGTTTGACTTTCACATAAATCTCAAGCCATGCCACCCCAGTTTCATCAGTGATGTCAGTCCTAAAGCCCAGCTGCTCTTCTGTCAGTTTTGTTGTGCCTTTGCATGCCTCTGCAGTGCACTGATTATGTTCCCTGTGAAACACATCAAGAACAGCCATCTGCTTATGCAAACACAACAGGAAAACCTCTCTCATCTTCTTGTTGCTTGAAGCAATTCTACTACCATGTCTCTGCTTCCTCATTTGTGCAAAAAAAGTGAGTTGAAAAGGAACAAAATATCCCCAAGCTATTTCCTCGAAGTGTTTTCTAAGCTTGTCCATTCTTGATCCAAAGTTTTCATACTCTGAGTGTGGCCAGTCTGCCTCTCACCAGGGACTGCTCTACCACTTGAACAGCAATTTATTATTCCCTTGAGTGACTGTAATTAATATGTGTGATTCTAAATCAATCTCTTCATCTTCACAACAACTGTATATGCAAAAGTTTACCAACACACCCTGGTACAGGTGAATATACCATCCCAGCTATGTCATATTTTGGCTGGTATTGCTTTTTCTGATGCAACCAGTGTCAATAAAATAAGTCATGTACCTTAACACTGTGGACAGAATCACTGGTGTTTATGAAGGCAGTATGTCTTTATGTAATTCATGTAATATATTTATGACAGAATCACCTTTTATTAAAAGATTCCATAGCTCTCTGGTCAGTTGAGTGAAGAACCGCTGTTATCTGAGACTGGAAATCATCCCCAAAACAGATAATCAGGACATCATGTTAGGCCCAAATGCATTGCTGTTCTGGAAGAGAGTGGTACCCCCGATCTCAGGAAGTAGACCTCATTTGTTTTCTGAAAAGTGGCTATGGAACTTCTAAAAAAAAAGTGTGTGCAGGAAGAAAGAAGTGAGAAAATTTAGATTTGAGGGAGCAGTAGGAGTAGATGGATGTCTTAGAGAAGATCCACAGAGGCACCAGCTACGCTGCTGCCATAGAGACATCTGTCACCACTTCAGGATACAGAATAGTGTATCCTTAGGGACAGAACCCTTCCTTAATGGACACATGCTCACTGTCCAGAAGTGAGCACGTAGAGGAGCAGTGTTTGCTGTCACAGCACAAAAATGCCCATGCAAGAGAGTCACACGGAGATCCAAAATACCTGTCTCAAGGGGGGCTGTGGGAAACAGCTACCTTTTTTTCCCCAGCACCTAAAATGGAAAAAAATGTGCTTGAAATAGTCAGGCTATCATCTCAAATGGACAGCTCAAGTATTTTGAGGGACACGGTATAGGAAAAGAGAAGGGGGTCAGTGAGGGAATATCCTAATTTCCCCTGCTAATAAGAAGAAAAGTTCATGATTTGATGAAGGAATTATCTCACTGTACAAAAAAGACCTTAAATACCAGCTTCAATGTGCTATCAATGCAAATCTTAGAGTAACCACTGAAAATATTCTTTTTAAAAAAACAGTGTAATTTCAAGTACATAATTTTTTTAATCTACTCAACACTAATCTTTCAGTTTCTGTTATTTTATGTAATCAATTATATTACATCTAATTATGTGTTAAGTGTAAGTACAAGTCATCAGAGAAGTAGACCTTTTAATTACAAAATAATTATGAAGTTATTGTGCTGTAGAATTACATTCATCTTCATTAAGGATACCACATGGTGTATGCATAAGCAAAATTTCTTTTGAAATTCACTATTTTCATAATTTCAAAATGTCAAGAATAATTAGTCTAAATTATATTTTTCATTGCCTTACATATAGAGAATGCTTACAAAATCTTGACATATAATTGCATAGATGGCTTACATTTTGGTTTCCTACCAAGCAAAAAAAAAACCCCTTTGACACAAGAGTCAGAATTTTTTGCCTTTTCAAGCGTTTGGGTTTATATAATTATTTTCAAAATGTCTTTCAGGTGGGTCAAGTTGGCAGCGAAATTGAAGCATAGCTAGCACTCTAGATCATGAAATAGTGCATGGCTGTTATAGCATTTTATCCAGAAGACCAGTGGCACGGGGCTGCAGGACCAAAGAGAGTGATGTGTGCCTGGTTCTTTCAGCCCTGCTCTGAAATGCAGCTGCTTGCAGCTGCACACTGCAATTCTCAGAGCAGCCATAACCAGGGATACCTCTCAGCAGCTTCAAAAAGCAGTTCCAAACCAGCCCACCAGCAGATGGGCTTGCTGACTTGATGTGCAGAAGATCCCCAAGCCCCTGCAGTCACAATTTGTTCTTTTCCTACCGACTACTATGTATTTCAGACCATACTCAAGGTTGACAAAAAATTTGCAGCAAGTGATTAGTGTTGCTGAATGTTTCCTACTCTTAATAATTTGTTGCTCAGCCTTATTACATCTTCATTGTGGTGATTCAAGCAAACTTTTTAGTTAAAGATTTGAAAGGAACTTACTTGGATTGAAATCCCCATTTTGTTATATGTATAGGTTTTGAAACATGCAGGTTTTTGTAGCTTTGTTCTAAAAGTGGGAGCGGCAGGAATTGAAAGTTTGATGATAATTGCTGTCTTAAAAATCCATAATCTAAGTAATAACTTGAAGGGTTTCAAACCATAATACAAATGGCCAAAAAAATAGCTGTAATAGTAATATTTTTAATTGTTACACTAATTCATCCGTGATGAAAATCTCAGTTTTTATTGACAGCGATTTTCAGAATAGTAGCCTTCAGCTATCATTTTGAAAGAACATTCCAGTACAAACTTCAAGGAGTAATCTCATGCTTTGACTCTTTCAGAGGGAGTTAACTTGTTTGGCACATTGTGCAAAGAGATAAAGCCTCTCGTTAAGGGAAATAAACCAAATTACCATATTCTTATTTCTCTGTATACCAATACAAACCTTTCATATATGACACAGGGCAGGAACATTATCATTTGCAGGTATCAAGAGAAGAGTTACTAACAAATTGTTGGTCACTGGAAATTAAGAAATTCTTCTGTTTTTAATGCATGCTTATGTGAATGAGATGCCTAAAAATTATCACAATATTGCTGTGGCTGAACAACTGTATTTCCAGTTTTTTGTGGCAAAGAACAAAAAATTAAATGTTCAAAAATGTCAGAGGTTCACTGAAAGAAGCTGGATAACAATCTGTCCAACACCCGAAGGATGATTTCAGTTACGATTATGATTGTTGTTGTCAAACATTTACTTCAGTAAAAGTAGGTATGTAGGTCAGTGAAAACTGCATGACAGATTTGATCTAACCTGGGAATCACTCATGCTGTGCAAAAAAACCCACCAGAGAAATGAAATGAATGAATGAAGAAAAACTATTATTTCTCTTGTTCAGCTGCCAAATAAAGAAATGCAGTGTTCCTACATTAAAGCATGATCTTTGATATATTTGGTATTCTGTAGACACTCTACAGAAAAAATAGTAAACTCCCAACAAATGGAGGGTTTTGCCATTTAAATGGAATGTAGACTAGTTGGGAACCTGCCCTGAAGGTTGCTGGTTAGCATAGTGCTAATCAGAAGGGGAGAATTTTGCATAACATGCTTTTCTCTTGGAGGAAAAGCTGTTTTTTTCAGTGATCTCACAAGGGAAGTTCAAAGAACTATGAAGGACAGAAAAAGTGAAATCAAATCCTTTAAGTGAAAAAAAAAAA
>WAAE01046733.1:0-13121 GCA_013400495.1 Nicator chloris | reverse complement strand
TATTTATTTATTTATTTATCTGTAGAATAATGCTTTAGCTATTCCCATCCCTTTCCAGCCTCCCTTTGGTAGTACTTGCTTTGAAAGGTACAATCTGGCCTTGCTTTGTTCACATATGCACATTATTTGTAGCTCAAAAGGTCTGCAGTGAGTAAAAGCAGTTACAGGCTAGGATTCATCTGCCTACAACTGAGTTTTCTTTACAGTCAGTGGAGATCAAATCAGGACAGTTAACAGATCCTGGAGTGTAATTCCTGCTTTCCTAAAGCAGCACTTAAATAGGTCAGATAAACCATGCCTGAGAAGCTTATTCCTTTCCACTGATTTTAGAGAGATAATAGGTGGCTGTTACAGTCATCAGCCCTGTAGACACTGAAGTTTGGTGGTGTGCATCCCACCTGTTGTGGCAGTGGATAGTGGTTCCTACAGCAGAGTGCCTTCTCTTACAAGGCTCAAGCTCTGCCCTTCCAAAGGGCTGGGCTCTTCTGCAAGCCCAGACATCACAGTTCATTGTTTTGAGTGTGGAGTCCCCATGTGTTTTCAAATTCTGTGCTTGTACTAAAAGTGACATGTGAAAATGAAAACTTCTGAGTTTACATAACCTGTAGGAAGGGGGTGTGTCGTTACAAGATTTGGGACAGCAGGGGAAAGTGACGACACACCTCCACCTCAGAAGGCAAATCTCTGTATTTATTAGATTACAAGAGAAGAGACATGATTGGGCACTCAGAACAACACCCCTTAAACATTTGACAAGCAAACAACAAGTTAGAAAAACACTGCCTGTGAAGATTGTTTTTCTCTTCCAAGGACAGTTTTGAATCCTCTTCATGAAATCCCAGACCAGTGTGGGAAAGCCACCTGTCCAATTTCACACAGACTCTGCTGCTTCTGCCTGACCTCTCACATTCAGCATCCACAGGGGTGGATGTGTGCTGTCCCTGTTTTTGGTCAAATGGGCCTTTTGCTGTAAACTTAGAGCAGATTAGTGCTGTTTGCAGCAGGGATCAGATTATGTGATCTCTGAAGGCCTTTTCCAGTTTATTCTGTGATTCATCTGCTAAAAAGTCTTTCTGCTGCCTGATTATTTCGTGTCAGATTTGTAACTGGTCTCTAGACTGCTATTCGTATCACGAAACAGCTTGTAACCTCAGGTGTCGGACCCATCACGTTTTCTGACCTATTGTTTGAGACGAGATGAGGAGCCCTGATTAGTTCTTCTTCCAGAGATAAGGCTGACTCTTTATAGACACCCAGAGTACTGTTTTGTAGTATTATTTTTTCCCCCTCCTCTACAAAGACTTGATATATAAATTTGAGTGGAAGATGATATTTTTCCTGTTCTGCTAGGAACATATTATAAGATTTGGCATGAGTATCCTGGGAGCCTGAGCTAAAGATGGTGAACATATGGGAAAACCCAGGAGGAAGCATACAGTTTTAGGTTCTTAAACCTAGCTCTTGGTTTGTCACACTAATATAATGAGAGGACATTAAATGAGCTGAGGTTATTAAACCCTATAGGTTCCTGAGTCCTATTGGGGATCACATTAAGATGTAATTAAACCAAGTCCAGATATTTGAATTTCTAGCTGGAGATTTACGCAACATAAACTGAATCTTTTTGCAGTTTGGAACTTTATGGAATATGGGCTTGTTAATGTGTTTATTTCTTTTTAATATTAACTAAATAGGCATTTTTTAGGCCCACTTGACTCTAGTAAAAGAGTAAGTGTCAATTTCAAAGTTGTAGTTCAGATCAAGTATCTGCAAACATAGAGGCTTGCTCACTTTTAGTAAAATCTCAGTCCCCCAAAACTATGCAAAGTCTGCAAACAGATGTCCTCTGAGGCTGTAGCTGTGTATTTTTCCTGACAATCCATTGGTGGTGTAAAGCTCTCCACTATGGTGTGAGAGGTAACAATAGCCTAAACTGTTAATTTCCCTTATTAGGATTATGAGATTATGCTCATTAACATGGATTGTTTCTAAACCATCATCTAAAATGTTCCAGTTACATTGTAACATGAACTAAATGATTTTGACTCCTTAATTTTAAGACCACTCAGTATCCTGTAAAAAGAAAAGAACTCAAACTGGTTTGACATTGTTGCCCCAAACAAAGAGTACATTTCTGTGTGAAACACGATTTGAGTGAGCAAGGGATTTTTCCTCCTGGTGATACCATCACTATTCAGGCAGAATATGTGAAAATCAAGGGATAGCTGCCTGCAGGGTGGCTGGTGCACACACTCACTTGGTTTGACTGATCAAGGATGATCAAGCACTGTGGCAGGGTATGCTTGGGGACAGAGACAGATATGGATTAAACCCCCTAAGGTCAGGATAGAGACTCCAACCTGACTCTCTCACATCCAGGAGTTTTCCCTGATCATTGGAGAAAATGGAATGGTACTACGAAAAATATTCAAGTTTTGAATTTAGAAACACTTCTGAGATAACCAAAGCTGCCTTTTTAGGAAGCCTTATTACTGACTCTAAATCTTTTTTGTCTGCTGCACCTCTGAGAACATTAAAAGAAGGAAACATAGGACAAGGAAGAGGATGAGGAATGTTTTTGGGGAAAAAAGATACTATTTCTCAAGTATCCAACTGTTAGATTAACAAGGTACCTTAGGAGGGGTAGAGGAAAACTTTAAAGAAATCTACTTACTTCCAGAAAGTATTCCTGTTTGAGGGTACTAGAGATGCTTTAGGATTCTAGATAGGTTGTAAAAAGTTGATTCAAGGTCTCTATTCTTGAACACTTTGTATACAGAGGGATGAGGATATGAACTTTTGTTTTTACTACTCTATGTAAAAAATGCAGGGGTTGTCCACTGAAGTAAGAGACTCTCAAATTAGGGAAAAGGTCAGTTTAGGATACTCTTCTCCCTCTGTCAGGGATTAGAAAAAAATCCAGACAAGTGGAAAGCATTTGGTAATGTATGACAGTAGCCTCGATATGCAGAACAGCCTGGAGAAACTGGCTCAGCAGCAGATCTGTATGTGGGAGTCAGCCAACAGTCCCACATTAATTAATGAGGTGAGGAAGGAAATGGAAGTGTGTGTTCTCCAAGTTCATTCTCTGTGGAAGATTTATCTGGAAAAGCTTCTGAGTAGATTTAATGGAAATTTACACACTTCTGAAAAGAATTTGTATGTACTTTTCTGGGCTATTCAAACAGAAGTCCCAAAAATACAGTAGGGCAAGTAATAACAGGTTATAACCCTGTTGGTTATTTCAGGTTTTATTTATTTCTCAACAAGCAAAATTCTGAGGAATTGAAGGCATTATTTGAGCCAGTTATTCTTCTGTCCTCACTTGGAGCTGCTCCCTGCAGGAGTGTATACTGAGGAAAACTGATGAAAAAATGTGAATTAAGGAACCAAATTTACCCCCAGAAGAGCAGTTCTGGTAGTTTTGTCTTGACAAGGTACATGTTAACACAGGCCAGTACATGAATTTATTCCATATCCAAAATATTTCCTTTATGCTGCCATCATGAGAATGACCTAAAAAATAATAGGGAGGGGAAGATGAGTGGTGACAGAAGATGAGACTAAGCAGCAGTAGCAGCATGTAAAATATATCCAGCTGCAGGATAAAGGGGAAAATGAGTGTCCTGGGTAAGGGGGACTGTTTTGGATGAGGTAAAAACTGGGGGGGAACAGGTCATGAATGCAAGCTAGAGAAGTTTGGATTTGAAAGGCACTTGGGTGATTTTCTCTGCAGTGAAGTGAGGCAGCAGTCAGCTGTGACTCTGCTGTTAAGGCTGAGTTTTGAGCTAGTGCTTGGTCGCATATGAAAGATGCAAGAGATCCTCCCCAAAATGCTGACTGAGTGTAGAACTAGGTTTCCATGTGGTGCAGGAATAAATCAAGTGGCTCATGAGCTAAAATGAATGAAAAGTGGGTCACTATGGATAGTCAGTGTCCCATGGCAGCCAGTGGCTTTACCTCAAGTGATCCCAGCAATGCTGTGCACTCTCTGCAGGCTCTCATCTACGTGGATGGTGACACGGCAAAACAGATGTAATGCACAAGCAAGGGATCCACAATTTCTTGTATATTAATGAGAGCTCCTGTTGCCTTTAAACAGAGAGTTCACAGGTCATTGCTGTGGCAGGGGGAGGAGGAGCCTCGTTTCTGCCTCTGCTGGGCTTGGGTGATTGGTTTGGGTTCTGTTGGGGCTGCTGCTCTCTGTTCTGTGTGCAGTTGTGGCTGGAATTCAGCTAACTGTGGGCTGCTGGCCTGGGCTGTGGAGAGCATGGCCCTTGCATGGAAAAGTGTCATCTTGTGATCTTCTGGTGAGGGAAGCAAATTATGTACAAGAAAGATCTATTTTAATAAAAGCAGTAAACTAGCAGTTAATGCTGGTCCTGAATGCCAATAAATGCCTTTAGGAGACTGTAACATCCAGAACAAAGCACTCAAAATACAGAAAATCCAGACGCAGTCAAATGTGAAACAGACCTCAATAGTCAAAAGTCCCAGCGACAGCTGGGAAATACCTGAAGCTTTAGTTTTGACTACTTGCATAAGGAAAAAAAAAAAAGAAAAAAAGGCAACATTTCTCATCTCACATAAGGTCCTCCACAACAAATAGCCCCTTCAGGTGTCAGATGTTTTGAAAATCATTGGGACATTAAATATGCAACACTCTGAATGGTATCATTACACCTTTCAAAGAGGAAGAAATTGTATTATGTGATTTAATAAAAATATTCCATGTGTCGTATTTTGCTTGAATTTCTTCCCCATTTAAACTTAAAGTGGAATTTCCTTAGCTTTATGATTATTGTTTTGAGCAATTATTATAATATTGCTATAGTGTTTTTGTCTTCACTATACTATTGTAATTCTATATTAATAGAAGTTTTATCTAAAATATAGAATGAAAGACAGCTAGTGCTGTAGTTTGAATCCACTTGGAATTACATATTTAAGGAAGCCTCCTCTTTGATAAATTTGTTTCAATAGCGGGGAGAAGGTACCCCTATATTTTCTGGAAAGTAATACAGAAAGTTCTTGAAAAACTGGAAATATTTTTAGGTTGGAGGTTATTGCTTCTTGCTCTCACACAGTGCTTAGCTCAGTTGGGAGCTCTGGGGACTGGAACTGATTCTATGGAGTAAACAGGTTCCCCTTTATTAGAGCTTGTTTTCTCAGCTTTGCACAAGTATGCTTAGTGCCCTGCTGTTGATGTAATTTCAAAACCTATCACTTAGGCATTTTTAAATCTTTGACAGACCAATTATAATTAACATGATGGGCCTAAATCGCACAAGAATTCTCAGCTCTTCTCTTGAAGTATATGGTGTGTCAACATAAAAAAAAAGGTAAATACAGTCTCTCACTTCATAAATTTTCAGGATATTTAATCTTTCACCTTTTGATAATTATAGCTCCTGAGATATTTGTGCATTTAATTTTTCTGTTAGTTGTTTCTTTTAGGACCAGCAGGCCGTAGTGGTTGCAAATACGGTATTGAAATTTTAGTCAGTCTTCTTTTCTTTCTTTGTCTGAACTAGCACAGCTTAGGTCGTTCACAGTGCATGGCACATAGATACTATTTGGGTAACAATTTCCAAGTGGGGCAAAGATCCTCCTGGGGAGCATCTAGCCTTTTCAACAAGAGCTGCCTCCAGACCCCAGGAGCCCTGGGACAACAACCAGCTATGCTTTGCAGTGATCTGGAAGGCAGGTGGAAGATGAGGTTGATCAGAAAATAAGCCTATAAAGCATTTTAGATAGGCAACTTTCCTGCTGTCTGCATATATATGCTCCTGCATATATTGAGAGTCTGTGTTTGACCTTCTGTGTTTGAGTCTGTCCTTCTCACCAAATGTTTTACTGTTTTGCTGTTTGCTTTCAAGCTCTAGAAGAACACTGCTGTGGTACCAGATCTAATATGAGGGTCAACAGACTGGTCTCATTTGACAACAAACTCCATGGTGACCTAGGTGTCACTAATGCCTGGCCCCAGATACATCCTGGTATGCTTTTTCCCAGATAAAAAGATGACAATTTTGACAAAGGCTGTGAAGTGGGACTTACCAAATCAAAATGTTTGTTCTCTGAATAAAGGAGAAGTTTCCTTCTGAGACTGGGGAAAGGATAGAAATAAAACAAATCTTTCTTCTAAAGGTACTGGGGCAGGTGGAGAGACACTCTTTGTAGGCTTGGCTGAATGATGAAGTTAGCAAGAAATAAGCTAGAGAATTAATTGTAGAAACAATCATACAGGTAGAGCCTGAATATTTTCATAAACACAGTTCCTTGTGTTACTGCCACTGAGAAGACTCCTAATTGTCCCTTACTTCTCCAGAGGTTTGCTGGGTGGTTATAACAAAGTTTTCACAGACTGGGAGATCTAAGTGTTTAGTTTGAACTCTGTTCTAGCTGATTATTTTACAGGCATACACTGGCACCTCGATGGTGGACTATTGAAGTGGTTCAATTTTTTTCTTTACTGCCTATTTTTCTGTCACTATGTTAATCAGTCTGTGACAATTTTTGATCCAGCGTTATACGTGTGAGAGTGTTTCTATGAGCAGTCAGACTTTTGGAATCAGCATAAATGGAAAAGAGAGTTTTCCTGTTGTCCTCTGGATACAGTAGCATGACAGGACCTACAAAAATGCAACATATAAATCATGAGAGAATGTGAATTTGCAAGTCAGAGGGTCATTGTAGTCTCCTTAGGTTAGGACAACTTGATGTTTTCTTAGAATGGAAACCTTGGTAGAGCATTCAAAGTGGAGAATTTGATTTGCTTGATATGAAAAGAAGGTGACTTAGCAGAAGCCATTAATGGCTTTTTAATTTTTCCAGCTTTGCCAGAAGAGGAAAAAAAATCCAGTAGCTGTTTCTAAATGATTTCTAGCGGTGACCCATGCAGTCCACACTCTCTTAAGGATGCAAGGGATCTCTCACAGTAAAGTGCTCAGTTTGCATGCTTTAATTTAAAATCCTGCTCAAATAGAGTTTAACTGAGACCTTAACTCTCTTGACATTAGACACAATTATTAGGCAAAGCAAGTACACTCTTTTATTAAACTAACGAGTAGGATGGGATGGAGAAAGTAGGCAAGCTCCTGGGCATTCAAGGAATTGTCTGCTTTTCGATTCCTCTTAGTCTCTCAGTCTTAAGGAAGAAAAAGAACAACAAAAAAAAATTTCCTCTTTCCATTCAAACTTTGTATTTTTATGTCCTCATATCACCATAACTCCATCAGGACTGAAGTATCCTTTATTGTTAACTATAACTTGTAGTGAGGCTGATCTGTGCAAACATACTGTAAGAGACGGGTCCTTCTGGGAGAGGTTGCAGCCTCACTGGAAACCAGACTACATGATGAAGTGTAATAGGCATAAGAGTAGAGAGCACCCTGAAAAGATTATCAAAGAGTGCTTTTTAGCTCAGATCTCCATACAGCTTTTTTCAAGGTGCAAGCATGTGCTGGAGTACTCTTTGGAAACTGCCAGTAGCCTCTTTTCCTCTTTGCTGGAAGCTATTGGTGGGCTTGGTGGTACAAGAGGCAGTTTTGAAGGATGAGTCAAGAATATGGCTGGAACTGATAACACTTAAGATGTCACATGTCAATGTCCAGTAGATGTGGGCTTTCAATGCTAAGTTAACCTCTGTGCTCTGCCACAGACCCCTGGAAAATAAAAGGTTTGTGAAAGCGGGGAGAGTTCAGACCTAGGACCTGGGTTAGGCTCTTGAGGCAGAGAACACCAAAAAAATTGGCCTGACTTGAGCTTTTCAACAACCGGATCTGAGAGGCTGGTGGGATGCTTAACTTTTTCTCTCCTGCTCACACTGTAAAATAGGGCTGAAGTCTGCTTGGAGTTTCTAGCTGCAATTTTCTACTTTAGCAGAAATTTAACTGATGCAAGCCATGTATAAAAGGTATCTGCAGCCTACTCTGAGTCCTTGATGCACCCTGGGTTTAAACAGCAGCTGTGGCTGCTGTGCCCTATTCTCCAGCTGTCCCTGGTCTTGTGGTACTGTATTGTTAGAGAATGATGTAGAGATCCCTGAGCAGCTGGAAAGCCATAACAAGCAGACCTTGCTGCAAAAATTACTCTGGTTTGCAAGAATAATTAATTCATCTGCATTGTTCTGAGTTCATGTTTTTTAGGTTAAAATGGATACATGGCTAATGAATTTCAATAGATATATACATAAAATCTGATAGAATGGTGGCCTAATATGTAATAATTAGCATAAGAATCAGGAAAAGGCAATTAAGCCTCTCAAACCCCAAATTTATACTCTCTCTACTACCCCATACTTGTCAACATCACCACCTCATGAAGCCTTGTAGGGCCTTCTCCAAGGGTGCAGCATGTAGTGCTCGTCCCCTGAGCTAGGCCTGAATCAGAGCAGACTGATTTATATCAGGTTTCAAAACATGTGTAACCCATTTCTGTGAAATATTTATATTCTTGAGAAGAATTTTTTCATGGGAGGATTTCCCAGCAGGTTAGGTGCATACCTATGCAGCTTTCATTTTTCATATCCTGATGTAACTGGGTCTGTACAGGAAATGAATAATTGCTATCCCATCATGATTTTTGCTTTCTCTTAGAATTACAAGTTTAGCTGCTGGCTGTGACACTCTAACCTGAATCTGATAAAGCAAGAACAAGGTGCTGCCTTGAACTATAGGTCACATCAAATCTTGACTTAGGTTGCTTTGCATGATTCCTGAGGTGATATGCAATGTCTCCAACACCAGAGCTGCTTAACTTCAAAGGACAGTAGGCAGTGACTCCATCCAAGTCAGGAAGAAGTCCTCTAAACTATGACAAATTCAGACCCCATGGCTCCAGTAATGGTGTGCTGTTGTGGCAAACCATCCTTAGCACTGGCAAGTCTTGCTACAAGGGATATTCAGTCACTGTCCCTGGGCTAGGGATAGGCTTTCAGGAGCTTGTGTTTACAAGGGGAATGCTCACCAGGTCCAGACATTTCCAGGCTGTTGTACTCTCTAAGTTCTCACTTAGGACTGGAAGGCTGAGGAAAGCATTCCCAGTGCCTTCCACCTGCTAATTATTGTTGCCTGTAGTCCTGTTTTTCTGGTGGTTCGAGAATGCCATGAGACTTGAGGAGTAGCGCAGGCGGTACTGTCTGTGAATGATCTGACCCATATCTGCTGGTCATTGAACTTTCCCAGTGGCTTTATTTTTAGAAAAAAAAAAAAAAAAACAAAAACAAACCAAAAAACAAAACAGAGCAGTGGAAAGATATGTAGGTTTTGCAGTAATAATGACTGAAAGATTTTTCTATAAAAATATTCCTAGTGGTGTCCGTAACAGCAACTGGGGATTTTTCTCCACTTTCTCAACCTTAAACTCCAAACTGTACACTTTCATCTAAGACATGTATTGATTTTTTGGGGGGAAGGCTATTTTGATGATCAAGTGTTCATTTTCTATCACTGTCTTTTTTAAAAATCTGGAATGTTTTCTGCCAACTGTGATCATTCACACAGGCATGAGAAAGAAAAATTTGGAGTAAGAACTGAGACATAGCCAAGATCCAAAAAATCCGTCAAGTACTAATGTTGCATTGCAGTGTGAATCACAACCCTGACCAGTTTACTTTTGATTATCTATGTTACTCAAGGAGCTCTGAAACGCAAGGCTGAATTAGACAGAGATGAATCTACTATGTGCATTTTTTTTAAAATGCAAAGCCTATCCTACTTTGCAGCGTAATATCCAATTTTTCATCTTTGAAGTGTTTTCAGACCATTTGCTTTTAGTCCCAAAAAGGCATTATGGGAGTCAGAGCAGAGAAGGAGAGGTTGAGAGACTCGCTTCAGGCCGCAGAGAGGGCTGGTATCAGAGCTAAAACCTGCTTGGTCATTCCTGGCAAAGGGTTTGAAGGCTTGTACCGTACATTTGATTCCCAATTACCTCAATGGTATGGCCTTCCAAGAAAAGCAAACATCTCCTTTTTTTTTTTCACAGAGCAATGTCTGTATTTTGTTGCTCCAGCTCTACTATGCCAACGTTAATGCACGTTCCAGTTCTGTGGGGGGAGAATGTGAGGTCTTTGTCAGGCGATGGCGTAGCGTTTCCAATATTGACATCTCCACACAAATGATAATTCAACAATTCCCTGTTTGCGTTATCTGATGGCGACAACTTTCAGAATCCATGGTATGAGGATAATTAGGACTCTTGCTAATAATTCTGTGCACTTTTCATTTTTTTTCTTCTCAATGAAATGAGATTCACATGGATTAATTACTACCTGCTATAAATAAACCCTGCGAATGGCAATCTACATCGCAGAGGCAGAGGGTAGCTGTCTTTTAATATATCACAGCTTTCCATGCACCTGTTTGCCCGATGCTGTTGCCATGGGAACTGCACTTTATAAGAGAAGCTCTGCATAATTAGCATGGATTGAGGTCTATATCAATCAGAATAATTTGGAGGAGCAAGAAGAGCCCGAAGGAGACGGCAAAGCTACTTGTCTCTGTAGGAAAGGTATCAGACCTCCGCTGCGTGGTAAATAGTGAGGCACCTACTGGAAGAATTCAGCAGAATTAGCAAATTTAAGGGAACCAAATTATACAAAAGACAGAAAACTTAGTCCCCTTGGTTTTCATTATGAAACACTATTAGGATAGGCTTTGAAAAATTAACAAAGAAAAAGAAAAGATGTTTGTGTAATTAACTTGAAAGTTTTGTCACAAACTAAGAAGTTTCACAGGCTGCACTGATGCCATCAGTCTGGGGGTCTAGTAATGACGCACAGCATTGCTGGCAGTGCACAGCTTTACCTTTTGGACCTCCTTCCGACTACACAGATAATAAAAATGAATTCTCTGAAATAGAGGACAGAAGAATAATAACTTCTACATTCCCACACATCAGTTTCATAATCAGCCTTTGTACCTAGGGTTCACTGCTTTCTGCCTAAAGCTGCAAGACACATGGCAAACCTGCAGATGCAGTTATCCAGTCAGTGCCTCATTCTAACCACAATGCATCAGATTAAGGATAAAACAGCAGCTTTAACTTTTTCTTCCTTCTTGTCAGCTGGTGTCAGAAATATCACTTTAAAGAAAAAGGCTTAACGGTTTTGCAAAATGTCCGAAATGGAAAAGTTGTTATTAAAAAATGTTGGAAGAACTTTGTGTGTGTGTCCGTGCACAAGTAAGTGACTGAGTAAATCTTCTGCTTATATTGGCTTGACTGTGAATCTCAGCTGGATGTAATACAATATTACTGGAGTGACTGCAGTGTGGGAGCTGTCTTAGACTGTAGCTGTATGTGAAGTAATACCTTTGTATTCTTTAAGGGTCCACTTTGAATGCAGGTGTCAGCATAACATTGTATTTCTGTGTTGGTAATCAACATTGATAATATGAGCCATCAAAACAGCTCAGAAGGAAAAGGTAAAGAAAACAGGAAAGCCACTTCTCTTTGGCATTAATAATGTCAGGGAACAGTTTCTAACACAATGGATAGTAGAGGTTATCTTATCAAAGGACTTCTGTCAAAACAGTAATGTGTTTGGTACGTGTCTTGTATTTGCTTGAAGGTGCAGTTACTGAAATCATCTACATTTGAAGAATTTGTAGACAATAGACAAGTTATAGGTCTTGGATGATACTGCAGTGGCCTATGCTACTTTGTTTAACTTATGTAAGAAGATCATGATAATCTTCTGTAGGGGGTAGATAATGAGAGAGAGAGAGAAAAAAAGGAATTAAAATCACAAATTGCTTTAGTTCATTTCCATGGTATTTTAGTCTGTGTTCTGGAATCCTCGCTTATCCCCAGGGTTTTATTGATTTAAAAGCTTGTTGTAACATGGAGTGCTGCACAAGAGTATGAACTGGAAAAAACTCCTCTACTGCACAAATCTGAATGAGAAGGTGAGGTGGTCCTTTACCTCTGCTGATCCTTGGTACTGGATGGAGAGCCTTCCACCTGTGCTGCAACTATTATCAGGTGGAGGGACACTTCATGGGCAGGAGCACAGATTTGGATGCAACCACCACAGAATGTTGAAAAAAATGTGTCTTATAGCTGCTTCTGTGTAAGGACAGGGAAGAGACTTGAATCCTGGCCCTCTTTGACTGAGGCATTGTGCTCTCCAGTTTCAAAGCTGTGTTGCACTTGCCACTCTTTTTCCTCCTGCTCAAACCCCTTCCTGCATGGCATTGCAGCTCTGCGAGTCAAACAAGTGCATGGCTTCCCGCAAAAAGGGTGGCTGGAGTGCTCATTTTGGAAAAACAGTTTTGAATGCCTTCTCATTAAAGAAGGCCCCAAGAAAGAAGAGCCACAGGTGCAGACTCTCTTGTAGCTGCTCTTGCTCCTGTCTGAGTTTCCATCAGGCCAGAACCAAGTGTCCTGGGCAGGCTTGGAAGAACATGTTAAGGCTCATGACAACTTTCACTTAAAAAAGAAAGTGCTAAAGGAGTTTAACTGCTTCCAGAGAAAAGTTGCAATTGAGTGAAATCTCTTGGGTTACAGCTTTGAAAGGAGGCACCTACATTCAGGAGAAAAAAAATCTGCTTTTTAGGAGCAAATCTAGCTTTAAGTCACTATTTCAAGTTGAGCATCTTATCTCTGAGAGTAATGATCAAACCTAAGTGCTTCCATAAATTCAATTCATTAAAATAATATTTCCTTCAGCCCCTAAAGTGCCAGATCTCATAAACTAACCATTTGAAATTGTTAGATAAGTTTGGGGGGTTTATTGTTTTTCAAGAGAAAAATGTTGCCTCGAGACTAGGAATGTGTTCGGTACAATTTAGTCAATTTTAGAGGCGTTCTCACTGGAGTTATTCCTCATTTTACTTGGTATAAAGGAGAGGAGAACTGGTTCCTTAGCTCTAGTGCTGCAGATCCATTTATATCTGTACAGTAATAATTTAGAGAGAAAGAGAAAAACTTAGAAATGCTTAAATAATGGGGGAACAAGTTTGGAAGGTTATCTTTGTACCTCATTAAGATTGAAGAATGGCATAGATAAGCAGTTATAAAAAGTTCTTAGCCTATGTCAAATTATTCTGTGATCTAGTAAAATAATGTTAGATTTTTCCATATGTCTGCTTCCATCTTTTTCTATTTAAAAAAAAAAA
>WAAE01046570.1:0-13369 GCA_013400495.1 Nicator chloris | reverse complement strand
AAAAAAAATAACATGGAAAGTATGAATTAGAATTTGAACAAGCTTTTCAAACAGCACAATACAGCTTTTGTGTCATTGAAGTGAATGTTGTTATGGTACTGTTGCACAATCTGACGCAACTGTAGGATTCACTACTTAGGCATTCTCCAACCTGTGTGGTGGAATATCAGAGCAGGGAAAAAATGGATACTGGCTGCCCAGTATTCCAGTGGTGCCTTGGTCCAGTTGAAACTTAACTGATAAACTCTGTTGTGCCATAAATCTGAAGAGAGATTACTGTATGCAGTGCACAGTCAGAGGGCTGCCAGCATTCACTGCTGCAGGGGGCACAGCTAACAAATTTCATACTTCAGGACATGAACTGATTATTTTCTGAACCTGCAGATTAACACACCCTCTACAGCACACAACCTTCTGCTGGGTTCCTTTAGCAGGCTTCAGTCTGATTTTCCAGGACCATAGTTGGAAAGGAGACACTAATGTACAAAGGAGGAGGAGAATACACTGTGATGAGCCTTGGCATCCTCTTCGTATCGTGAGGACAAAACAGTATCATGTTCTAAAGGTTGTTCTTACTTTTCTAATGAAGTTAACTTTGCAGGCACACAAAAGCACTTGGAGGGGGAAAACCTCAAAATATGTGCAAGTGTGACTAAGCTTTTCAAATTTGGTTTTCTTCTCAATGTGAAATTTTGTTTTGAAAATTTAATTTCTGTGTACAAAGTGCAGGCATTTTAAAAGATCAAAGTGAAGCAATGTTTTTAAACTACTGAAAAAACATTTCAAGAAATTCAACCAATTTTTTTTTTTATTTTAACTAGCAACTTCCTAGATTCCAATTTTTCATTCCAGTAAATAAAATACCCAGCTTTTTTATTCTCTCATTTTTCATGGGAAAAAGAAACCAGAAAATCCAACAAATCAAACACAAAAAATACCACCACCCCAAAACCCCCAAACCCAAACCACAACAGAAATAAATCTCTCAAAGTCCATATAACTGCTAAAAGAGATAAGAAGTAGTAAGGGATTTTTTATAAGAATTGGACTGTCATAAAGATGTCAGACTAAGGCTTGCAGGCGTTTCCATGGCAAGCATTATTAAGCTCCAGAGAAACAAAAGGAGGTTGCTTTTAACATTTGGAATATTTATCAAGTATCGCGTATATTTATCTGTTCTGAATCACTTTGAACTTTAGAGGCAGTAACCTCTTGATAGGTTTCAATAATGACTAAAACAAACTAAATGGGACATTGTGAGCAGTTCCCATTTCAAAAAGTTTGAAGGTTTTGCACCCTGAATTTGATTCTGCTTAAATAAACCTCTTTAAAAGGCAAAACATCTTGTAAAAGCTGCATAGAAGAGAAGCCTGTGCTACACTGCCCTCCAAGTCCCTAAATATGTTCTGTCTCCATGGGTCCATCACAATGTCTCCACAACCTGCCAGCCTCTGCAGGAGGAGGAGGAGCCCCAGTCCAATTCTCATGTACTCCAGCAGAGGTTGGTGAGATTTAAATATGGGTCTAACTGTCAGTAAGTTTCATTTCACATAAATAAAAGTTTTACTGACATTTAATCGCTACTGAGGTGAACAGAGCTAATTTGTTTCTTCCAAAGTCTCTTCTGGGTAAAGTCAGAATTTCCAAAATTTTTGTTGTTTGGACAAGAAAAGTGGCAAATTGTATGATCCTTCTCATCTCTATGTGCCAGGAAAGGATCATGGTGAGCAAAAGGAAAAGAGACCACTGTGGTAAACATGGTTTGGAACAAGCTTCCACTAAGAGTCTTTGGCAACAGATGAGAGCCTTCCACCACAATATCATTATTTCCAGTTAGCAAATTCAGATTTCATGGCTGCTCTCAGGAGACCACTGTCCTGCTACTATGAATCACTAACATCACTCTATGACCTTCTGGAAGTCCAACAGCAAATCTGTTCCTTGCATTGAAGCAAAAATAAGGCTTCACTGGCCACTCTTCATGTCAAAGCCAGTAGCACAAGAAGTGCAAGGCTTATTACCCATTTATTTATTGTAAGGACCACAAAAACATCAATTCATTCTTCCTCCCTCTACAGTATCAATCTAACATCATTTAAATATTATCTGTAATATACTAGGAGCCCATAGCTCCAGTTGAGACATTGCAATAAATGGTCTGTAAATGCACTTATTAAATCTTCACTGTATACTTAACTCAGACTTTTGTTCACAGCTGTCCCACGCTGGACTTGCAGTGCTATGTGTCTGTGCAGCAATATTGTGGAGTTATCAGTTCAAGCTAACAGGCCTAATTGAGGCTCCTTGATTGATAATGCAGGTGCTAGAGGGAAACTTGTGTGCTAGCTGCACATAATTTACATTTAGTCAGCTAGCTGAAACTGCCATGGAAACTCAGTTCTCCTGGAGAAAAAAAAAAATCAGTGGATTGCATTGCATATTCCCACAACTCTTTCTGCATGGAATCCCCTTTTTAATCTCTCTCAACCTCTCAGACTCCCCATTCATTCTCTTCCCATGCAGAACCTTTTATTTCTTGTCTCTGTTTCCTTCCTCCCAGTTAAAGACTTTCTCCTCTCATTGTCTGTTTTATATCCTAAACTTATTTAGTAGGAGCCTTTTTCTTGTCTTCCCATTCCTGCTCAGCACTGACGGCTACATTTGGTCTTTCCAGTTCCTGGGGTTGCAACCACCTTTTCAGTTTTCCCCCCACATAACACTGTACATGTCCAGCTCTAAGAATCCTTGGTGAAATCTCTGTATTTTTCTCTTCATTCTGAGTCTTTTCTGCTTCGGCCCAGTGATCCTGTCTGAGTGATGGGGAGTGATGCTGCTGCATCCAATTTCTTCCTCAGAATTTGTGTATGGAAAGAGATATCTAGTAACCAGTTGCTAGGATGGAAGAGGAACATGTATAGGTTCCCTCCTTACACTCTTTCTGCATCTACACTCTGCACTTGAGGGGCCATTTCCTGCAAAACTGATTTGGAACTATTTGTAAATGAGGCCCAAACTGCAAGACTTTTCACTTAGACAGACTAAAAAATGAGGAAACACAATGTGTAGCAACTCACAGACACACATCTGTTTCCAGCTCCTTCCAGAACTGACAAGGAACTTGCATCATGCTTAGTTCTGCATCCCCACAGAACCTCTGCTGATTGAAAGGGACATAGCAAAGCTGCCACATGGTTTTTGTTTATTTCTCTTATATCAGTCTCTGTCATGAACCTCTCCCACCCCACAAACAATAAGTATCAGAATTTCATCTAATGCTTTCCATCCCTTCTTTTCAAAGGCTCTGCTCTCTCAACACCTTCCAGCACATCCGCAGACAAAGGTTCCCCTGGGTCAGCTGCCAGTCTGCTCAAGTCTAAGCCTATCACAAGTCTGGCATTAGAACTGGTTGCAGCTGTGGTAGGGGAGCTCGAAGAGAATGATCTGCCTTCTGTGCTTGCTTGAGACCCAGACAGGAAGCTTAAGGCAAGGTCTACTCCATAACAGTATTTTGGAAAATCTTTAAAATAATTTTTCTGAGTTTGTTCTGCAAAAAGTACAGATTATTTCATTTTGTGGAACTGTCTCAAAACATTTCAAAGCATTTATCTGCCACCATAGAGTTATATGTATCTCTGTGTTCCAGATTCCATTGCCTGTGCAATTTCAATGAAATATTTCAGATAAGATCAGGAAGAGGAAAACCAATTTGACCAAGGAGATTCACATTATAGGTTAAAGACAGTTTGAAAACTAATGTCTATTTTTAAATTGCAGAGAATTAGCATGCTCATTAGGTAAAGTGTAAATCCTTGTGTGCATATTTTTTCAGGGAATGCTCTTGAAAATCCAATTGTATCAAAGCAACCATAAGATTTGAGTTTTTTAATGGACCAATCAGTAACTGTCACCAACATTTTACCACTGAGGCACAAGATCAGGTTGTTGTGGCCCTGCTGTTTTTCAAAATCACATTCTCTAATGCTTCTGAGCCTTCTACAATCATTAGGAATTATTCTCAAACAACCCCTGTTATCCAAGGGAATACTGAATGCATGAGATATGAAGTAATCAGTCAATGGTCAGAAACTGAATTTCTGTTGTCTGGAATGCAAGGCCAGATTTCATTCATAATTCTTTCCTTTCTCTTCTGAACAGGTTTCATGTTTCAAAATCCTTATCTCACATAGTTTTACTGACATTTAAAAACAAAGTTTAGATATATGTCCAGTGTGTTGATGAAAACATTTGTCTGCTTTTTGGTAACTATTGTCATCAAAGCATAGAGATACAGAGAATTTTTTTGTATAAGAGAATGATCCCTGTCAAAAAACTGGTATAAGGTGCAAGTGGAAAACAAAATCTGTTCAGCTGTACAGCTCAACGTCTCAGCGGGCCTTGAAAACATCTATTTTGCTCTTTGAAAATAGCAAATGTACCGTTGGCAAAGAACCACAGGTTATTACAGACAGGACTTTTGATGTGGCTGCAGTAGAGGGAGCTGTTTTACCGGCTAAGGCAGAGAGAGCAGGTTGGGATTCCTGCCTTGGTAGGTACTAAGGAGAATTTTCAGAATGAAGTACATCAATTATTTCCTTTGACAGCTGCATTATTCTGTTGTTCTAGACTACTTGGACTAGTAGTATCCAAAGGCTGTAATTAAGCACTGATTTCTGTTGAATATTAACTCCCTACTCTTTCAGCAGTACAAATACATACAAGATAATGGAGTAAGAAATAATAGGTTTTTTGTCTAGAGTGCTCTACCCTGCAAGTGAATCCCATAACATCCAAGGGCCTGATATGTTAAATAGTATCTTTCAAATATCAACCTAGAGGTGCTCATCACCTCAAAAGGATAGAACATCTTCACAATGAGACTGCCACACACTGAGACCAGGTTCTGCAGGTGTATACGTGGTACTGTGATGAAAAGGCCAATAGTGATGGGGGGTTCCTTGGTAAGCTAGAGTAGAAAAGGTAAAAGAAAAGCAAAGTGTACAATGTGCTTTGATAGGTGGTGATTTTAAGCCAACATTTGGATACACTGTATTCATGAAGTCAGAGGTCACTGGATTTTCTTGTAAGCAGTGCATTAAGAACAGTAATAGTTCTATCCTGATACTATGGTCATATGCAGCACATTTGATGCTATTAAATTGTCATGTCATCAATTGATAAAAATCTATTCTAGGATAAAATGCAGAGGGATCAGCCAGGATAGAAACAAAACAGAAAAAGTCTTGGAAAATAGCCAGAGAGACATTCCTCTTTGTTGAAGTACTGCCACATTGCATCCTTGTCATGTCCTCTCCCATTTCTGGGCATCAAAGTAGTACCAATGGCCAAGAATACTTTCTATATATCATGTGCTGGCTGGTAGGATATACCTTTTTTCCTGGAACCATTCATACCACAATAATCCAGGATTTTGTCTGCACTGCTGCAATACATCTACCTGTGACCAACTGCACATGGGCCACCCAGGAGCTCCAGCTGAATCAACAACGCACAGCAAGTTACCTCTTTCAGAGTAAGGGAAAAAGAGATGAAAACACATTGCACTGGAGCTTCTTGCTATATACTGGTACAATGTGGATCCACTTAAAGGCCCTGCCATTGATCTTCAAGGGATCAGTAAGTAGGCCACTTACTGCCAGCTAAGGATAATAGCTATCAGTGAAAATGTTTAGGCTCTGCAGGGGAAAATAGAGGTAAGGCACAAATCTAGAGTTCATCTAATGGCATTTTTTTAGAGGTCAGGAGGGTCCAAAGATGTTATGCTCTGATATGTGATGAACTGGAATCACATGAAAGTTTTATGTCAGGTATCCTATTAACTACTAAGAATTGATATCTGAAGAGACTTGTGTTCATAAGAACAAAATTGGCATTTCAGATTAAATTCAGCAATATGTTTAATCTGAAAGAGATATACAAGGTGAAAAAAAGACATTTCAAATAGTTTAGATTTAACTGAAAAGAAAAATCTTATTTTTCACTTTTGAAAGTGTTACTTTTCAAAATTACTGTAAGGGTTCCATACTTGCAGCATAATTAAGATATTTCAAACAAATAAATATTATTTGGGCCACTTTACTGCATGGCCTCTGGGCAGTGGATGTTCAGAATGTGGTTTGCTTCTCTCCCCGCCCTTCCTGACCTCCTCCCTCCATCTATGGCATTTCCCTTCCTGGATGTAAACATGGTGCCAGTATTCCATGTGCTTTCTGCTACTTGCCACCTACAAAATGGTAAATTACAGAAACTCCCACATACACAAAATTAATAAGAAACAAATTTGTTCAATTACATATTTTTCTAATGACATTTTGGCTTAGTTCATAGGGCAGAATTATGAAACAAAAAGGACAGACCCAAGCTGAAATGACTAATTACTGGCCTGTACAGCCTGCTTCCTGGGTCAGTGTACATCTGGAAGGAGTCCAGTGGAGTCCAGGAACCTGCCTCAGGGACACTGCACATAAACAGCTGGCGAGGTATAATGATGCACTTGTGGCTGTGGGCAGCCTGACACGTCCTCTCCTGTGAGCTAAAACAGAAAAGCTGGGCAGGCTGCACACAGTTACCTCCATTAGCAGCTACCTCCATTGTTAAGAAGCTGTTCATAGGTAAAAAATCACTAGCCAGTTCCATTCACAACTCTTTGAAGCCATCTTCTAGCTTTAAAAATTATTGCTATTTTGATCATTTTCAGCCTGGAACAGAGGCTCAAGTTCCACAGAACACTTATATGTATTACTTAAATCAATCTTTGTGCAGCAAAACACATCAACATATACTTAGTTCTAAGTATTTTAGTCTTGGCTGGATTTTCAGCTGCCCTGAGACATAGCCTCAGTGAATGCTGTCCTTTTGCCTACCTGTCATCACAGCAAGAGCATTAAAGCCTCTGGCACTTCAGGGTGCTACACACACATTGTAAACGCATAAAGAGAAACAACTCCCTCCTAGCCAGTACACGGAGATCTGTGAGGTGCATGGTCTGATATCTGGTACCTGATGAAGTACAGGGCTTGGGGGCTTCCTGGTGTTTCAACTCTCCCTGCACCGCTTGAGATGATATTTTGTCCTAGCAAAGCCTTGAGCCTTTGAGCAAGTAGTGCTCCTGATTCGCAAGGATACTTTTCTCTTTAGAAAGGTGAACGCAAAATGTATTTCAATATACTTTTCTGGAATTGGAAGAAAAAGCCTCAAGCCAGTCTTCTGTGTAGCACTCAGATTTTTATACTGGCCTTTGTCTCTTGTATGTGAAAAAAAACATGTATATGCAATTTCCTTCCCGTATAAAATTGTATCACTGGGGGGATGAAATTTAACTTCCTTCATTTTTAAGAAACAATCTGCTTGTATAATTCCCATAAAGACCCATAGGTTCTGTTAATCTAAGTATCGTATACTTGAGCCTGAATCTCTAAGAAATTAAACTTAATAAAAAACCTTTAATCAAACCAAATAATATCTGTATTTTAAACATCAATTATTCTCTGGACTAGAATTCTGCATGAATCCACAGATAAATAATGTATTCTGTCAGGCAGCATGTAGCCTACTAGATCCCAGTTAATCACAGACCAACAGATAAGTAGGATAGAATCACTGCAAAATTTCCATCTTAGAAGGAACATTTGCTGCATTCAGCTTTAGAAAAAAAAAACCTGACAGTATCTCATCTTTAATCAGTACTTGGAAAACATCTCTGCAAGTTTTAACTCATGCATAATTCTGCCTGTTATCAATGAGACAAATTTTGTGTATGAAATTTTAACTTTATGATTCTTACATGTTTTCAGGTTGGAATTCTGAAGAGAGAGAACTGGAAACTTTCATAAATAATCAGATAAAGTTTATAAAATCCTATTCATTATTAAGAAGAGGGATTAAGCACTGTCTCTTTTTAAAGATATGTTTTATAATCCATTGTAAATTTAAAAATCAGATTGAAATAGTATGAACACCAGTGGAAAATTTCAAGAACAGTTTGTCATTCCAACTCACTTGCCACTTCCAAGCTAAGCCCCCAGCAGTCCCACACCCTCCTATACAATCTTTATCATGACAATTTCCATTCATCATCCTCCAGCTACACATCACTGTCATGGAAGGAACTGATGATAAAATATAATCTCTCCAAACATACCATGAGTTCACTGATAGTAGCAACTGTTGATTGCTGGCACTCCCAGAGACACTGAGTAAGAGTTGACTTTCGTTGCTGCCATCTCTTTGAAAGACGAATCGTTGTGTGCGCACTTCCCACCTTTCTACCCCCAGCACCAATGACATCTCTGCAGTGGTTTCTGGAAAGCTAGTCTGGAGAGATCCGCTCCATTACCTTGAGAGGTGGTATCACTTCAGATTCTATCTTGCATTTGGAAATTCTTGCAACTGAACCAACTAACCTATTAAACAACCCCAAATCCATATAGGATTTTGGATTAGTCACCTTAGGAAAAGTTGCAGCTGCTCAAAACTTCTCCACAACCTTAAAGAGATCTGAAGATCCATAGCTACAGAGAGGCTTGATCAGCTTTAGAAAAGAGGGACTCAGTGGCACAAGCAGCTACAAAGGTATAGATTCCCTTAGATGCAGAAGAGAGCACAGAACCTGGCACCAGGATCATCTTGACTTTTCAAATGTTTGCAGCTGATAAGCAGAGATGGCCAAGACATAGGGAAATGTCCACAGCAGGCGCAATCCAGAATGCATCAGCTGCTATTGAATGGTCCTTTTTCATTTGCCAGGTAAGAAGCAGCAAGTAGAAGGCAGTGGTGAAGAAAAGGGTGGTGACTTAATGCTAATGCTTACATGCAGATTCCAACGGACAGTAATGAGGTGTGCATGGTCCAAGAATAGAAGCAGAACAAGGAAAGGGAGAGATTCCCATCCTGGGAAGCACTGCCATGATTTTAAGAAATTTGCTCATGGTATATTTGCAAAATAGGACTGTAAGGACCTGCAAAGAACACAACGTGGACTAGATGAAGCTGGATTGGTTAAAGTTAAAAAGTACTTCAAGGAAGAATGAGCTCAGGAAGCCCTATTTATGTTCATCGATGGTTGTATAATACATATAACAAACGTATACATATATCTATGTATGTACATAAATGTATGGTGAAAACATTTTATAAACATCTATTTCAAAAAATTTTACAGCAAGAATATTGATATTTTTATTCTTGTATGCAAACTTTTTTCAGCTAGAAACAGCACTCTTCTTGAAAGATAATTTTATTTCATAAAAGTCATATTTAAAGAAGCTTAGAAGATGAGACACATCATTTGATTCTAAAAAAATCTCCACCTTTTATAATTAATATTAGAAAAAATGCTGGTGGTGGGAGGTGGGGGGGAGGCAAGACAAATTTTGGCTTCTTGTCATGGAAAACCGCCCCTCCCAAAGAATTTCACAGCCCTAAGCAAGTCAAGTTGAATAGCTCTCATTTCTTACTGCAAAGTGTCCTCCAGTCCAGGTTTTTGCCTTAACAAATGGGTTTCTTCAGTAGACAGTATACAATGCTACCTGTGATCATGCATCACTGCCACTGTACCTGAACACTGACAACTACATTTTATAAGTGGATCTTTATATTTGATTTTTGCAAAACCACAGCATCTCTTTCCCTTCCAGGCTCAATAAACAGCTTAGTCAAGGTTTTGACTATCTGTTTCATTTAATTACATATGCCTTGATTTATGGTTCAGGAAAGGCTGTAAATGAGGACATCACATTTGCAGTCTAACCTCAAAATGTTTTCAAAAACAGCAACAAAAATCCTCACATGAAGTCTTATGAAAACAATCCCCAGGGGAAGCACATGCAGTGCAGCCTGGTCAGCTTCTGTGTTTATCAAACAGGAGAGATGAATGGCTGACTTTGATTTTTTCCTAGGTGTGCAAATAAAGACTATTAGATTTGCTTATCCCAAAATGTTTACCTTCATCTGTCAGTGCTGGGAGCTGAACAGGTCGCTCTGTGCCCCAGGGGAGGCACGGGCCAGGAGATGTGAGGCTGAGCTAATGTGGCTTGGCAGAACTACATGGTACCAGAAGGGCTGAAGGCCATGGACTGTCAATTAACAAGGATACAAGGCATCAGAAATCATAAACCAGTTTCCAGGTGCTCAGTAAACCCACCTCATTCAAACATCAGAGATTCCAGTGAGCACATAAAAATACAACAAAGAAAGAGAGGTAAGACCTCTAAGGTAATTAATACCAAATCCTCTTTGTAGCACACCTGCATTTTGGAGCCATTAAACGCAAATTCTGCCTGGGGCTCCATATTTATCAAGTGTTTTATTATATTGATAGTGGAAGAAATTCTATCTTTAAGCTTTCTCTTCCTTGAGTGATTCAAGGCCAATGACATCCAAAACAGCAGCAGATCTGGGATTGCCTGCACCCAGAGCTGTAGCAAGGCACCTTATGCACTCTCACATGACACCCCCAGTGTATGTATAACTGTCAGGAAAAAAGTGTCAGGCAGGAATAATCTCAAATAATTAATCCCATGAACAGCAATTCTAAGGGAAATTCCAGGATATGTGGTAAATATGGAGAAAGAGTCCTGTAGATATATAATCTTGCATTATGTGAAGCCTATTTTGGTTCAAAGATAGGAAAATTTAAAATCATATGGGACCACCACGATAATCTAGACAAGACAACAGGGTTATTCCTGCAACAACCTTACAGTACATGGTTAATCCGTAGTGTTACTTTAAAGTTATGATGTATGTCTTTTCAAATACTTCTCAGTGGAGGAGAATTCAGCATACTTCTGGCAAATTATTGCATTAGGGAATTATATTCTGTTCTAGAAACTGTTAAAATATTTTTTATCAACAGATTAAACAGAAATCTCTCCCTCTTGTAAGTGTTTTGTTTTAACTTCAATAAGATTAATATTTTGAGCTCCTTAAAGCCTTTTGATCTAAGGCAGATGCCTAAGACTTCCAATCATTCTTTTCAAACTGTAAAGGAGTGGAAAAAGAGACACAATAGTACTGAACAAATCAGCAGAAGAACTAGTCCCACTTTGAGCTCGTCAATATATTTACTTTCTTTTCCAGCTAAAAATTTTATGTTGGGTGTTACTGATTCATCCTCATACAGTGCAGTGGTTGAGGTGAAACACCAAGCAGGAAGCTCAGGTCCAGGATGGAATTTCTGATCAAACTGCAAAAGCAGCCTTTAGCACAGGCAGCAGTCTGTAATGGGGCAATCAATGCATAAAGGAAAATGACACTGAAGTTTCTGCTCTAGGAAAACCATACCAGTGATGTGAATTTGGGTGTCCCAAGTCCTTAGTAAAGGTTTTTTTGATAGACTGTTTTGGAATGTTTATTTGCATAGCAAAAAAAGAACTTGAAATATCTATTTTAAAAACTGGAATTCTTATTTGCCAATCCACCCCAGGTGTTTTGGTGAATGTTTTATTAGGTAGTAATACAGAAGAACAGAAGCAATAAGCTTCCTTTATCCTACTTGCCGTTCCTGTGACTATATTTAGGCAGCAAACAGAGATTCAAACAGAAAGTTTAAAGCAACTCTTTCCAGTCAAATGTTTTCTCAAGAAAAATGTCCTTTCTGTTTCTTTCTAAAAATCAAATGCACTGTTTTTGTCTAGGTCACCCTGCACTAAATCACTGGGCCCACATCTCCCCCAGAAAGAGTGGAGAGGAATCCGATCATTCCCACAATGGCTCACTCACCCCTAGGCTGACAGGAAAACTTAAGCCCTTTTCATGAGGCTTATGAAATGGCTTATGGGCAGGAGGTGCAGAATAGAGGCCAGGGAGTGTGATGGCCAGGGTAAACCTGCAGCAGTGCCAAGCAGCTCACTATACCCAGTGCTGTGCAGAGGCTTTGTACACTGTTGTCTGGAGATGGAGGCACCCTGCTTCTGTTCTCACACACACTTTATTAAATGAGCTTTTGTTAAGCTTATAGTTAAGATTAATGCAGCTCAATGAAGTACCAGCTCATTGATTCCACATTTGATGGATAAATTTCAAAACCAGACAATTAATTAGGATATCTCTCCCCCTACAACTTAATGTCTTTATGAAGTTGAAAGAAGTATTCAATAGCAAACAACTGCTGCTGATACTAAAGCTATTTCTCATATATTGAAATACTTTTGATTCAGATATACAGGAAAAATGTGATTTCAGGCACTGATTACTCTGAGATAGGAAAAGCTACATTTTACCATTCCCTTAATACAAGCCACTGTAGAGCAAAGGCTTATGCAAACAGCATCTTTTAAGGATTTGCATTCATACCACCTTTAGGCACAGAAATGTTTGGATCTAAAATTCCGTTCTCATCTCTCTTTGTTACTCCATAAAAGACACAGAACCCACACTGGAGCTGAGCTCTTACACCATGCACACCTCACCTCTCCCAATTATGGCAAGAGAAACCTGGGTAATGGCTTCCTCTGGTCTATACTTGCCTGCCATCAGGAGCAATTTAATCTGTAAAAGCCTTTTTTGTTTCAAAGTGGGAGTGATAATAACATAAGGTGCCTTCAAAACCAGACTGCAATTTCAGGTGAATGCCATCAATTGCTGCATTTCATACTGGGCCATAAAACAAGAACAGCAACAGTATATCTAACACAGGACTTACCACTTTTGTGACTCTTACAGGAGGAAAATCCATTACTTTCAGAAGACCAAGATGCAAAGAAAATAAATGCCAAACTTGTGCTCAGAAGCACTCTAGATCTTTTGGTTGTTGTGAAAAGACAATTTCATGATTTTGTGCAGTTTGATTTCTGATTTGGGGATTTGACAACATTATATATATTCTCCCAGTAAGGAATGGAAAGTAAATTCAAATAAAGATCCCTTTTGCCTACTGAACCATTGTGTGCCTTAGGTCATTCTCACCATCCCTGCCACTGTATACTCTCTGCTCTACCCCTGACTGTGCTCCCTGTAATCTCCACAGGTGAACCAGCTGCTTATTGAACTGCAGCAAAACATCAGAACAGGTTGCTTCCCCCAGGAATATGTTGGAGACTGGAATGCTATTCCAAAATTCACAGCTAAATCACTTTCCAAACAAGCTTTCCAAGAGCCCAAGCAATCTATTTGGTCTATTAGAGGCCATGTAGTAGTGTTTATCAGATTTCACATAGAACTGTAACATCTTAGTCTGACTGATTGGTAGGCCAGGGAAAAGTGGGGGGAGGGAAAAAAAGCATTGAAGAAATGTCATAAAATACCCTTTTCTCTCCCTCCCTAAGCATTTCAACTTTGAAACAGCTTGTTCAAATAATTTCAAATTCGGTAAAATTCTCAGCTGCATTCAGCACATCCATGCCACATTTGA
>WAAE01046371.1:0-12292 GCA_013400495.1 Nicator chloris | reverse complement strand
GCCTGCCCCTCTGCTTCTCCTCACGAGGAAGTTGCAGATTGCCACGAGATCTCCCCTCAAGCTTCCCCTTCTCCAGGGGTTGATACAGAATATGAGCAAAATAATCATCATAGCAGAATGGGAACACGAGGTCACCTTCCTGTTTTGTTGTGTTTTTCAGGAGCTTTGTTAAATACTGGCTTACACTTGCAGATGATGTGTGTCATCTTTTCTGAAAAATCAAGGCCATGTAAATTTACCGCAGGTTAGATACCCCAAATAAACACTTTTGCATACCAGTGTTGCTCTTACTTTTCAAGGCTGAAAGAGATTGGATATGGTCTTCCTTTACTTACAACACTGTCACATCAGACTCCTTGGGCCTTTGCATTGATCAGAGATTTCTCATCTATCAGTCTGTCCTGGAGAGGTCACTTGCTTTCCCTAGTCTAATGACTCCTCTTTTTCTTCCTCTCACAAGACCCCTGCCTTCCCAGAGACTTCTTTGCAGAGTATAGTTCTCAATTCTTTTGATTCTAGGTAAGCATATATGGGAAACAATGTCCTAAAGTAATACTGACTTATACAAGTTAGACAGAAGGTTTTGATTATGCTCGTCTATTTTCCTGTTTGGCAGAAACTTGTTCTTGAAGTGCAGTGTTTCTCATAACATGGAGTGGTTTGGGGATTGTTATTGTTATTTGTACTTGGTATAACTAGACACATGCAAAACTGTAATGCTAGAACTGTTCTCTAGTTAGCCGAGACTAATGTTATTAAAAGAAATTGTGGATAAAATAGGAAATGAACATCCTGTTGCCAGGTCAACCACATTCCTTATTTGTAATTATTAGTGTATGTATGAGACAGATAATACGCAGTGAGGACAGACAAGAGCTGAAAGCTCTTCGTAGCACCGTGGGAGGGAAGGGTTGTAGAAGATAATGCCTCTAGCAGCAATGACCTAAACCCTTCATTCTCTTATCGCTCTGTGTACGTGTCAGTGAGAAAGAGGGAGAATTACTAGAAGGATCAAAAGGCAAAATCTGTTTCTTAATTAACTGTATTTCAGTTTCCTGAGGGGACACACAACGTGTTTCTGTGTGTTTTCTCAGATTTCAATGGTGATTAGAGACAGTGGATCAAAGATGTTGCCTCACTTTAACGGCCCTCAATTTCTTTGTGTTTACAGTAGATGATTTGTTACCTTTCCAGGTTTTGACTTTATTCCTGTAAATGTTATTTTTAGGGTTTCATTGCTAACCTTCTTGTGAAATCTACTTGCTATGCGAGAAAAAAAAAGAGAGATAAAATAAAAGAAGGTTCAGGGTTTTTTTTTCTATTTGTATCATCAAGCAAAAGTGTTTGTTGTTAGGATGAAAAAAATGTAGTGGTCAGAATCTTTCCACTTGCTAGGATGAGCGTATGGAAGTCTAAAGAACAGTGAATCACTTGTGTAAGAAATAATGATGTTTTAAATAGAAGGTTTAATGTAAGTCTCTTGCACCACTAAACTTTTAAAGTGCTTATTTGGGGAATGTGCCCTGCATCTTACTGTCACTGATTTCCAGAAAATTAGGTATGATTCTAACTCTGGTCTCTTGTTCTCCATGTCCACAAGGGCTAGGAATTCTGTGGTGGGAAAAATGTGCTCACATTTGAAACAGGCAGTGCCTGTCTCTATTCAGCAGGTGTTTTTGAACCTCTTGAGAGTTGTACAGATGTAATACAAAAAGTACATCATACAAACAAAAAGATAAGTGCTTTTTCTTATTTTTAAATTCTCTCTCTGGTTACCCAGCAGTTCTTGTTCTAATCTGTAGAGGACTACTAGGTACTCAGCATTTAAGAAAATCAGAGCATGTAAGTACCTACATGCAGATGTAAGTCTGACAGGCACCCAGTTTTGAAAATCTTGCCCAATGGGTACAAGTGTGGGTGATCAAGAAATTTTAATTGGGTTCCTTGGAGCTGAGAGATGGAAGCATTGATATAAATCACTTTTTTTCTATCTGGGAATAATTTTATAAGTGGCTAATAATCTCCTAATCTAGTGTGTTTCATTTTCCTTCCCTTGTTTCCTAAGATGTTCTTCATTTGACTATGTGGAAATCAAACCTAAAGTAATGTTGTATCATGTGTTACAGCTGCTTCCATATCATTTTCTCTTCTATTTGCGTAAGGCAGAACACAACTGAAGTACTCTTCTTTCCAGAGAAGATTTCTGCTTGGGTGAGGAAAAGAAAACCAACAACTTGTGTCATAGGCTTAGAAACCTGTAGTTTCATCTTTACAAAAACACGTTACAAAACAATGGAAAACGGTGGCTTTTGCAGAGTACAAGAGAGAGAACCTGGGGGTAACCCAAGGTATTTTCTGATTTCTGAAATGCAAATTGCACAGAAGAAGGAACATTTTTCTGGACATGGAACCTCTGTCTTTTTTTGCATTCAGCCAGCTCTGAATGTAGCAATGCAGTATTTGTCTTCTGTTTAGGATAAACATGTGATTGGCATTAAGTGTTTGAGTGCACATCTTTCTTTCATCTCATACAAGTACTGTTTTCCTTCTTTTTGTTCAGCGAAGTCATGTTGTGTATTATATGCAACCTAGAAGAGTCCCTGTGTTCTTAATCTTGTTATCTGCTCTCTCAGCATTTATTCATTTTTCAATTGCCTATGGAAGTGGAAAGGCTAACATACAGTAACTGGGCTCTCTGATGGCAAAATCTTTCCTTGTAAAACTCGTGCTTGCATTTTGTCCTCCATTTGCCTTTTTGTTCTGTACACTTCAGCTTTAGGTTAATCACGTATTATGTTACGTACAAGTCTTCTGTTCTTCCATAGGTGCACACAGCATGTTCATGGAAACAAAATACTGATGTATGTAGGCAAACTACAGCAGATATGCTAACCCATAAAATATATAACATAATGTTATTAGTGGGAAAATATTAGCTGGTGCAAGTTATTCAACACAGAAGGTGTCCTGAAATTATCCATATCCTCTTTACTGAGTTTGTTACAGCTGTCTCTATATACAACAGCATGTTACTGATGCATCAAATTCTTTGTTTTGACACCCAGAAGTGTTTGGGCTTTGATTTGTGTCCCTGTCTTCTGTCACACTCTATTATAAAGCTTTGGGTAAAGAATGTTCCTGGTAAGGCCAATTAGGTCTGCAGACTGCATGTTTTTACTAATTATTTTCTATGTTCTCTGTTAGATGGATACTTTTCAGGTTGGTCTTACTCTTATGCAAAATTATCTTGATAGATGAGTAGCTCAGAGCAACATCTGTAATTTATGGATATAGAAAATGCGTGCAGTCTCTCACTGTCTTTACAGATGTGCTTTAGGGCAAGTGAAATGTTCGGATAATGGAAAGGGGGAGTGTTAATAAATCTCAGTCAGGAAGACAATACTTACTTCTTTTCTTTAAAATAAATTGAAAGCTTGATTTCAAATTACTTTTTTAAACATCACTGGTGCTTTTTTTCTTCATACTATTGCTATTGTTAAATTTAGTGCAAGATAATGTGCTTGATGTGTAATTCAAAAATACAAGTAATTAGATTGGGATATTTGTTTTCCAAAACAGAACTGGTAAATCACTCAGACTCCATAAAAATGTAGATGAGTGCTTTTGATTAGTTGTTGGAGTCATTTAAGTTTCCATCGGTGTTGTTTCAGAGAGTCCATTACCATCTATTGGAAAATGACTGCTGCGGCATTAATAACATTATTGCAGTCTGTACGAACTGAGAAGAGAACGAACGACACAGAAATCGCTGCTTTGGAACAGAGCAGTGATCCGTACACTCTTGGATCTTGACAGTAACCAATATGTGATGATTCAGAGGAAGAAATACACGCAGCCAATTGTGTTATAGTGTACCACAGAGGGAAATTTCTTTCTGGCCCCAGATGGTGCTCAGTTTATGCCTTAAAGCATGAGGATTGATAGCCATTGTAAATTTTACCTTAGCTAGTGTAACCAAATTGGATTGCTCCTTGTTGTCCATAACCTGCCCTTCACCTGGCCTTCAGAGAATTACAGTGCTCTTCCTTACTGCTGGATTCATAGCGTTTACCTTTGCTGTTTTAAGCAGATGCAGCAATGCAACTCAATGACTTGTGCCACCATTTTACTTGTCACACACATTGTAGTTTTCATCAATAACAGGCTGGTTCAATGCCTTTAGTTAAACTGCAAGTATTACTTTTCGGTGGGGCAGGGCAGATACTAGACTCACCCTGGGTCAATTCTCTGCTATTCTGAACGTGGGAGCCTTAGTCATGGAAATAGTTGAAGATTATGCCTAGAACTGACGCTGTAACACTTTAGTGTCATTGCAGTGGCCTTGAAAGTATCAAAATTGGGTTTGGAGCATTACCACACCCTGCTAATCCTGACCGCAGGAGCCTCTGAAGACTCTTCATAGTGTTCTTTCACTTCCTACATTCCTACACTGGAGTGCAAGGTGCTGTTAGAGAAGTGGATATTGTTCTGTTACTGTGCATACGTGACATTGAGACCTAAACTTACAAAAGTACTGTGGGTTCAGCTGTAATAGAAGCAGAGACCAAGCTCTTTATAGTAAGCTTTGGTACATTTCATTTGTTGTGAGCCCATCTAATAAAACCCTGTAGTCTGAGAGGAGCTGAGAATCTGGTAAAATAGTTGTTGCAGACAAAAGCTGACCTCATTTTAGGCTGTCATTCATAATGCAAAACAGCAGAGGCCTTTGAAACTGCTTGCAGTGATGCTGCTGCCCTTCAAGACCTTGGGCACAAGCTAGTTTGATGGAGAACAGCACTGTGTGTCTTACCGGTTTGTGCATTGCCTTTTAGCAAGCCCCTCCCTGCATCCAGAGTAAGAAGAATCTGCAACAGTACTTATGTAATTACTGTCCTTCTTGTCTTTGCCTCTGCGGCTGCAGATCAGTCTCTGACATCACAGATAATATTAAAAAAGCAGCTAGCAGTTATCACAGGAAGCAGATTTTGCTCAGCAACTTGCAAACTTGTCATTAGGTCCTGCCTTTCTGCCTTCCAAATGCATGCTCCACTGTCATTTTGTGCCTTCTTGAGAAATAATTAAACAATTCAAGTCTCCTTGCCAAATGACCAGTCAAAGCCAGGGAATTTGGGTATCCTGAATGACAGTGGAACATTATAACAATCTTGGGAGAAAAAAAAAATTTGCTTTCTCACTGAAGGAAGGAAGTTCAGATTTGTTTTATACTCCTTCAGTATTACTGATTATGAATCTTCTGGAGGGATCATCTAGGTTCTAAATCAGCATGAAAAAATAGTCATTTTGTTGGTTGGTAAGTGGCAGTTGTCATGTGGCCAATCTCTGATCCTCAGCTGATCGAATCCAGCAGGAATTGTCCTTGAGTTGTCAGGCTTTATGAGCTGGCACATTGCCTCCTCCTTTACAGCAGATTCTAATGCTACTAGCACTGCAGCAGTTGAATACTCACTCAAAGTGATGACATTTGGTACGTTAGTGAGAAGTCCTTCTTTGTCCTATGAAGGAAGAGGCTTGTGGTGGTGATATGCTGCTGCCTAAACTTTGGAAAAGGCTTCTGTCATCCTGGACTTCCACTGGCTGGGCTGGTCCTCATGGGCTTGCATGACCATGTCCTCTCGCCCCAACTTCCCATTCTGAGCTGAGAAACAGGACTGTAGCCCCTCAAGTGAAATTCCTTCTGAAGAAACCTTTAGATTTTCTTCTCTAATACTTCTCCTTCCTTCCAGCCCATATTGGTTGCACGATGGGGCATCTCACTTGGAGCCATCTGGCTGTGCAGCTGCAAATCTGGATACAGCAGTCTCTGCACTCAACAACTGCAGAGTCACGGTGTTCATTTGCAGCCATGCTATCTGACAATGGGAAATTAGTGAGATTTTTTTCAGAAGAGAAATGAAGTTTTTTATGCTAACAGATGAAATGGAAAATTCTGCTGGCCTTAATCTCAAATCCCAGGTTTCCTTACTCTTGATCTTCCATATAGGTCCACAAAACATTTTTAAATAGTACTTAGGTGTGATTCCAATGCACTGCAGTCAGTGGACTGTGTACTTTGGGGTAAAAAAAATCAGTTTGGTGTGGTTTAAAGATGAGATGCAGACACAAGATTTAAAGACAAGAAATAGGAGGAAAACAGTTCTGTGGTTATTGATGTAGTAGACTAACATTACATACAAACAAGAAAAACAATTTTAAGCCTTCAGTGTACAAATTTATTTACTGAGTAAATCCAACATTTCTACAAAGCTCTTGCTCTTCCACTTGCTCTGTGATACACTTTACCTTACTCTTAACTGCCTCATATTCCTCCTCATTTTAATTACCTTTTGTATGTTTGTTTACAAGTTCCAAAATTCAAAGATCCCCAAGCCATAGTTTTAAGAAGAAAGTGTGTTTTTATATTGACTAATGTAGATAAGCATGAGGAGGTTAAGGTGAATCCAGGACCTTCAAATCTCTCAGTTCAGGTTTGTAGTAAGTCCTGGTACACTCTGGGTGGGCTTTTGTAAGTTGGGTGAATGACAAAAAAAAAGGTGTGTGGGGTGGTTGAACTCTCGGGGGAGCATGTCCTGCAGTGGCACTTACACAGCTGGAATAAGACACACCTGCCCCTGCACCCGGTCGTGCCACATTTCTTTCACTCTGACAGAGTACCACCCTGGCTGGGGGAGCTTCCAGCAGTGTTCAAGTCCAGTTCAAGGGACTAGGGAAAGTCTTTCAAACTGAGCTTCCCCCAGAAAATCCTGGCCCACTTCAGGTAAATGAAGATGAACAAATATCTTCCTTGCTTAGTCCCATGCAGTATTTTAGACCCTGTTGACCTCAACATGATTACTTTGACTCAATAGCCCTTCCTTATCACAGGGGCAAATTCTTGTGTGTGGTGTTGGGAAGTCTCCCCATTCCCATGACCTCAGGGTTCAGCTCTGCTGTGGAAGTGAGATGCTGCAAGTCAGCTGTGTGATTGCATCTCTCAGCTGCCCACAACAGTGGCCTCTTGGCCCACCTGTTCAGCAGAGCTGCAGGAATCCCAGGACAACAGCAGCTCCCACTGCATTTCAGAAAACTGACCAATACCTCACTTGGCTCTGCCAGCTTCAGAATAAATGGTACCATGGCATAATCACACTATTCAGGCAGGACTTAGACAGGGGCCCTAGTGCAGGGTGCTGAATGAGTTAACAAATGATCATGGAATGGTTTTTCAGAATGAGGTGGGGAAATTCTCTAGGTAGGGTAAGAAAGCCGTTGTTTTGCATCATGTCCCAGCCAAAGCTGTGAGAAAGAGAAGAATATTCTTTCTCTCACTGATGCGTATTAACCTCCCTTTGCAGGGATGGGACTCATGCAGGGGCAATGTCTGGTTGCTGCAGATTACTCAGGAGAGCGTGTATTGTGCAAGCATCAAGTTTCAGCGAGGCTGGATTTTGTTTGTGATTTTTTTTTTAACGCAGCATAACAGCCATGTTAAATTGATTTGTGTGAGCCATGGAAGCTGTTCAATGAGAAGAAGGCCAATTGTTCATAAGTCTGTTCTTCTCCTGTCCCTGTGTGCATCCAGGGAATCTCAGACCTCCCGATAATCCCAGAAACACATTCACACAGTGTGGTATGATTTGTGTTTGATGCACAAAATGGTGTGCATTGTAATCTTCCCTATATGTGTACTCAAGAGGCCAAGCCTCATTTTTGTTTGGCTTGTTGAATGGACTAATTGTGCAAAATAAGCATGAGTGTCAGTCTCTGGTTTTTCACCTCAGAAATTAATAGTACTTCCTTGAGGCCAACTCCCTCAACTCTCAAGGCTGTAATACTGCTGACTGCTTAGGCCTGGAGTGGGTTTGGGGACCCAGCTGCTCTGCATAGGTGAGATCGTGATGTCAGGTCCAGACAAGCTGAACTAAACACACCTTGGAATTTGCTGTCAAAGTCCTTCATAGAAAATAGCTGACTTACTTTCTTTTCCTTCAAATTTTCTTCACCTTTTTTCAGTCCTATATGGCAAATCTACATCTGTATGAGATGCCAGACTAGCATCTGTACTAGAAATTCCCCTCCAGGAGAAACAAAGCAAACCCACCCGTGGCCAGCACAGTCACTAGGTACTATTAGAGTCAGCCCAGATTTGATGCCAGTTGATAGTAAGAGGTGCTGTATGACTCCTAAGTGTTTCTTGATAACAGACATGTTACTGCTAATATTGAAATATGGACAGCATGAAGCTACTTTCCTTAACGAAGTTAACTCATAAAAATATTTACTGTTAATGGACAAATATATGTTAAGAATGTGATAATTTAGGAATTTGTTTGCTGTGAAATTGATAAGTCAAACATCCTATCTAGACAGCATTGTGTATGCTGTGCTTAGTTAGCTGCACTTGTAGGAGAAGGTCTGTTACATCTGTTCTCATTAATGCCTTGGATCTTTTTAGGAATAAGCACACTATGAAAAAAACCACTTCAGACATACACAGAAGTAATTTGCTTCATTACCCTGGAATTCTTCTAGAGAAGATCTGCATGTCTTTTGATTCACTACTCTGTCTTTATTTACCAGTGTTCCCTAAGACATGCTGTCAGTATTCCTGTGAAAATGTCCTCTAGTGCAGTGGAAAGCATTAGCAGCCACTAATCTCTTCTAAATTGCTCTTTTCTGCATTTGATTGCTGAAATGTGTTAAAGTAAATAAAATTGCAGGCTTTTCTTGCTTCTCTTGTATTTCATGGATATTGTTATTATTTACTTTATTAATAAATAAACACAGGCCAGCACATTCACACGCATACAATTGAAAGTGTCAGCTTGAGTCCCTTGCTGTTGCAAGCCGTAACATGTCAAGCACCACCGTTAATGCTGTGACTCTGTTTTTTAATGGATAAGACACTTTGAACAGTTTCTTCTTTTGCTCTCTGTCACTGCAGCAGTGGTTGGCTCTTCTGCAACCAAATTGTCCTGATATCTGAGAAACCACTGCTAATGTTCAGCCCAATGGCCAGTTCATACTGTTTGTTACTCTTTTGTCAGCTTTTTTTTTTTTTTCCCTTTAGATAACATCCCAGTTGTCTATTAGTCTAAACATTTCATCTTCTCTGTCCTTCTCTTTTAAGATGTGCACTTCTGAATGGTTGTGGCAGCACTTCTCTGTCCTGTTCTGGTTTGTGAGTCTTAAATGTTGAAGACATTATCCCGTGCAGTTTTTGAAAGAAAGCCCTTGTACAATGGCATAAATACTTTTCTATCTACAGAAAATACCTTGATTGATGCTTCCTAGCATTACATTTGTCTCTTTCACAGCTGAATCTTACAGACCATTCATTCTCCACCTTAGCAATTTCTTATTGATGAGCTCTCAGCTTCTGGCAGCAGTTTCTGCTGTTAGCTCCCAAGTGCAGAATCACAATATTTTTTTGTTCATGTGGGACTCATGTCAAATTTCTATTGTTCTTGTCACCAAAGAAATCCATTTCTTTTGGGGTAGGTATAGCAATCCTCTTATATTGGCAATGACACCCCGCATCACTGACTCTCATTAGCCCAGTTGTTCATGCCAAGGTTATAAAAGAAAATACTAAACTAGATTTATCCTTGAAAAACTCCAGTAGCCAAGCTCCCTGCTGTCTGAAATTCTTCCCCTTAGTACTTCTTGTTGCTGTTTTTCCTTTGCATAGCTGCCTACCCACTAGCTTTCTAAATTGACATATAGTTTCCATTGGAAATGCTTTACTGAAATATACCTGTATAATACTGACTGAATTTCTTATGTCTTTGTCTAAAATACAGATTATCTTACCATATCAATCTGGAAAACTCTTTAAATTTAAGCCCATTTTGCATTTAGGTCCATGTCATTCGTTAACCATCCTTTCAAAATTTGTTCTGAATTGTCCCATACTTCTGAGGTCAAACTTACAGGACTGTATTAATTAATATTATTCTCCTATTCTTAATGCAGGCATTACATATACTGTTCTCCAGTCAAATGACATGACTTCTAACTGGATAGACTATTATAAAAATACTTGCTACAAGGCTATAGCAGACAATTATTTCTATGATGTATCATTATAATGGAGCTGTGAAAATGAAAGGTGTAGTTCTGTCTAGCTTTATTTTCTGAAAGAAACTTCTAATCTTGGTAAGGTGAGAGAGCTCGGTCATGTGCAATATGGGTGAGAAATTCTCATCTGTTTATTTTTACTTAGCCTTTAGTCTTTTTAATGTATGCATGGGTTTTCATTTCACTGGCTGTTTACCAAAACAGATCTTCTTGGAATAAGACTGGAAACAAAATGAATAATACAGTGGTTTCCATTAAAAAAGAAAAAAGTCAACCATTGTCATTTTATATGAGAAAAGAAAATGACTTTGGTATCTCACTTCTCACCAGCTGAGTTGGTAATAGCAATTGAGAAGCACTGAAATAATGTTCTTAAAGGGCTTTTCTCATTTTGACAGGGCTGTCTTTTCCTTGCGTTTTAACAGTTTTTGAGCATTTATCAACTATCTTGAATGTGACCTGACATGGCAGTACATGTTATAACCATTTTATAGTATTTTATTAACATAAGGAGTATGATGATAAATTAAGCCAGCTGTATATTCATTCACAAATTGTGGTCAGCAGAATGTAGTCCCCATATCAATCTAATTTAATGACTTTGATGGGATTTTTTTTTTTTTTATTCTCTTCTTCTTTGCTTGATGATGAACGTAACCTTGGAAAAACAGAATGCCATCTTCTGGATTGAGGTTAGGGACAAGACCTGTTCTTTTTTTAAGAAAAAGCTGTGAATTCTCTAATAAACCAAGGCAGTGTTGGGGAGCACTGCATTACATTAATTTTTTCATAGTGCTGCAACATCGGTTTCCCATGGTATTAGGTAGGGAATTGCTGTCCAGGAACAAACAAGGAACAGAGGAAGTGTAGTTCTGAGTCACTGGGAGTCCATCCGTGAAGGTGTTTAGTAATATGCTGACATCAGGGAAGTTACTGCTGGATGGTCCAACTACGGACCAAAGAATATTCTTTGATTTCACTCCATCTTCCATTTTAGCTTTCCGCTTGCTGCATATGGATTTCTCAGATGATAGGGTCTGTTTCAGAGGCAGACTTATTTCAGCTGAACTGTGCACGTGGATAGTAAGCAAAATTTGGCCCATTTTGTTTCAACTTATTGTATCTTGTAGAAATGTCCTTGAGCCAGAAAATTTCCACATTTAAAAAATGTCCAGATCAGCATTTGCACATTTTTTCCTTTTTCAGAGCTTTGAAAAAGGGTAGAAAAAAATCTAAGTATAGTTATCATCTAAATTGCATTGTGTGATTGACTATGTAATAATGAACATTTCTAAAAGAAACACATAAACTTTGTGTAGAAGTTAATGAAAAAATATGACTTGTAATAACTTCTCAGACCCTAATTTTGCATTGCAATAAAAATAGTAGAAAAAAGTTCCTTGGCTTTGTTGCTGGCTAATAATGCAGAATTCCTGCACTTATTTAATACATTTTTAAATAGAAGGGACAGTTTGATGAATGTGTGGTGCAGTATTGCAAGCACACAGAGAATGGACAGCTGTACTATCGTTTCCCCATCAGTAATGCAGGGTTTACGTTCATATCAGACACTAATGTAAGCATCTTTACGTTTTCCCTTTGCTTAGATATAAAATGATTTAGGTAATGGATTCTTTATTGCACTATGCCTTGTAGCTGTGCAGCTCGTTTAATTCGGTACCTTGCCTACCATTTTCTCTAGTGGGTAAGAAGATCATATAGTGTAGAAAGCTGTCATTTAATAAAATTTTTGAAGCCTTGACAAGGTGCTTTGTCTTTCAAGGATCTCCATCTCAGTTTAAATATTTGCATGGCTTTGCAGCTAAGTGTTGACCTGGACATATAGCTTCTCATCTGTTGGGGTCTTGATTTCTAATTCTCTAAGGCAGCCCCCAAATATTCATGATTTTATTGCCCCTCAGAGGTGACCAGCCATTACTTGTTTCTTGGCTGGATCTCGTGCTTCATTTATGGATAGTCACAATATTATTATCTAATAATAAGCAAAATGGAGATGAATTGTCTGTAGACGTTGCAGCCTTTGTGTAAACCTTTGAAAAGATTTTAATGTACAAGAAAAGGTTAGCACTGAGCACCCCAAAAATGTACTGTACTGTTGCAGTCTGGCAAGTACCTAGCAGTCCAGATAAGCTTCATAATGTGATGTTGAATTTTCCTTGCTTGTCTTGGACCAAAAAGCTGATTATGGGTTGCA
>WAAE01046321.1:0-10383 GCA_013400495.1 Nicator chloris | reverse complement strand
GTCTCCTGGGAATAGTGGATGACTTGGGTGGTGTTTGTGAGAAAAGGATGTTATGGATTAGGATTGTCTGATGGTCTACCACTATGCAGCACGTGCTAGAACAACTTTAAAATTATTTTAAGTGTTTATTTTAAGTGTGAGACCAGTAAGAGCTGGTCTGATAAGAACCATTCACTGCATGGAAATAATAGTGTAGATGGTGATAGCCATTCATGCTCTTGGCCTTTCTTTGTGCTGCTCTGCTGAGACTACAGGAAATAAGTCGAGAGAGGTGACTGCCAGTTCCATGATTTTTGAGGCTCCACTATTCTGAAGGCCATTACAGATTATGGGAATCAGCAAATGTAATGATACAGTGCATTTTCTTTGGAATTATAAATACTTTGGTCATGAATAAACCCTTTGCTGTTTGTCTTTATACAGTAAAGTCTTCTCCAGTTGCATTTTAAGTGCTGTTGCTGTTTAAACTTCACATTAATTTATTTTTAATAATAATCTATTAAATGTTGTATATGCCTTTCTATGATACAAAGCAGCTTTCATTGTGAAATAGCATTCTGCTGTACATTAACAAATGCGAATTCTAATAATGATGAAAGAGTAGCTAAATATCAGAAGAAACTAAGTATATAGTGAGAGCTATTGATCTATGGAGAGAAAACAAGTAGACACCAGCTCTTAAGTCAGCATATCCAGAGACTTCATAAAATTGTGTTCAATCGAAGTATCTCAGGAGGGTTGTGAATCAACAGCAATGAACTTTTCTGTATCTGACTTCACAATAAAATAAATTTGGGGTTTTTTCTTGTCTAGCCTTTTTCTTGTTCTTTATGTCGTGGGTGTTTTTTTTTTCTTTCCTTTCTTCTATTTTTTCTTTTTCCTTGGTTTAGACTTTGAAAATGTTGAGACTGAAAAGTTGTATTTGTATCGTCTTGCATGTTCTGATCTGGATATACTTTTGGATATACTGGATACAATTTTTTTTATTTGGATGTTTTGTTTGTTTGTTACATTTCTATTTGTGTACTGCCTTTAAAAAGTAAGAATACAAAAATAATTTAAAAAAGAAAAGCGATAAAAGTTTGACCACAAGGTGGCATTGAAGACACACAAAATACATAATCCTACATTTGAATAGAAAACAGTTTAAAAGAAAAATCTGCTTCGCCTAAGCTTTAAGAATGTTATTGTTAAAAAAGTTTCCAGTTAGGTTGCACGTTAATGCATCCTGAAAATCCAAAGAAGTTTGGCTTATTGAAGTAACTTACTGCTTGATAAAACTCTGCTATTGACTTGTGTGAACTGTGTGCCAGACAGGAAAAGAATGGCTTGCCTTGGCATTGTCTAATGCTCAGAGAATAGATGACAGAGGACTCGATGGCTCGGACTGAAATGGAAACACCCAAGGCACTGCCCATCCATCATTCCCAGTGCACAACCTATAGGGCTAAACAGCCTTTCTTTCGCTCTTCCCATCCTGGCTCTGCTTGAGAGCAAAGGAGGAGCCAACACTTGACCTCTTTGGCCCGTGGTGAAATCTCTGCATGCTGTGCTGCCAGCTGAAGCCCCTGAGGGTGTTTGGTTCACTGGTGCCTTTGGGGCACATCATCTATGGCCGTTCCTCTGCCTGCCAAATGTTTATCCAGTTAAGTAACACGTATGACATTGCACTCTTCTGCCCCAGAAACTGATTTTGTCTTAAAAAATTATTTCCTTTATTATACTTACTAGTTATGACTGTAGCTGAATAATCTAATTGTGCTCTATAGAAAATAGTAATTAAAGGGATAACTTCTTCCTCAAGTAGTATTACCCTGGGGGTCAGTTTCCTTTTATGTTCCTAAATTGTCCCTCACTTGCACAGAAACATAAAATGATAAGAACACGCACACATATATTAACGTCATTGTTGAAACACTCAGATTTTGTTTCTGGGTTTAGCCCATTGGCAAGGTCAAATTCCTGTAAATATCTTTAGTTAGCTCTGTGTTTTTCCAATGCATTTTCTCCTGAACGTTAGTCAAATATATTATGGAAAGTAGGAGCAATATATACAATGAAAGATAGCTTCATTTATTTGTGTGTCTGCTTTTCACAATTTTAATCCATGGATCACTTGATCTGTAAGATATCAAAAACTTGTCTTTGGAAAAAAATAGTTAAGAACAAGTTATGATGTCTTTAGCATCTAAACAAAGAAGTAAGCAATTAAAATAGTGGGAAATGTGAATTAAGAAACAAATATTCAAGATTTAGCCTGATTTTTATTTGGTTGGGAATTAGAATCCATTGTGACCACCCTCTTTTTACAAAGCTGTAAATGGTTCTCCTTGTGAAAAGAGGTTAAACAATGCTGTTAGCCAGTATCCTACTGAATGTATGATCCAGCCAGCTTAGAAAACTGACAGCCTGTCCCCTGGGAAGCTGCATCACTGTGTGATAAATTTTTTTGTAAAGAAATTTTCTTGCCATGCAGCCCAGATTTACTTGGCATCACATGATGTTCATCAGATCCCACTATTTTTTAAGCCTGAAATAAGCTGGAAGTTAAACCTACAAATGCTGCAGTGTTTTAAGATGCTGTATTCTTAAAAGCCAATGTATAATTTGGTGTAGGTTAATCCCATTAAAATTAGAAACAAATTAGCTTGACATTGAGGATGGGAAGATCAATCCTTACTTTACTGAGAGCAATCCTTTATTTTCACACCAGGAACTGGAAAATGCTTTTCCTGCCTTCCCAGCTTTTGGTATATGTATTTAAGAAATTTTTTTTCTTCTCAATACAGTTCGAGACAACCAGGGGAAACCACAGATATGAAATACGTTAAATGTATTTACTTGAATCACATATCTTTCTCAATAATGAATTTTCTGAATTTATTAAATGAGCTTGTGTCATTTGGGTTTCTTGTTCTTCCAAGGACTCACAGCTGCAGATTTCTTAGATTAGCTCAGTTTGGAATGTTTGTGCAGTTTTGATGGCAATTGCAAATACTTAGTTAACTTGTCCTAATTAAACTCTTTGCAAACTCTTGATGAACCCTGAACAGATGAAATGAAATCAAGGAGATAGAGACATCATAAACATATAGTTAGATACTTGCAGAGACCCACACATGGAAATTGCTATTTTTGTTAAATTCATGCTGTGAGGTACTTTTTGAGCTATATACTTTTAGCTTTTTTTTTTCTCTTTCCTTTTTTTATTTGTGTGTGTGTGTTAATCAGTCAAAAGCGCCACAACAAAGCCTTGAGTAGCTACCTGGGAGTGTTGGGATGGCTACTGAGCAACTCACAGCTGTTTTCTAGTCAGTAGAGCTGCTTCCCCACTGGGATGGGTGCTGGAAATGCCTGAATGTGGACTTACATGTTAGATGGCTGCAGCCTCTTGCATTACCTCTGTGTGTATCATTGTGGTGTTCCCTCTGTGCTGTGTGGCATAGAAAAAAATTGCAGCACTGTTGATTTGGCTCTCCGAGATGGGGCTTTCTGTTGTGGATCTTCTGCTGTTGCAGAGTTCTCTGGTCAGATTTGGCTCTAAGGAAATGTATGCCCCCCTGAATGGCATTAATTTCACTCTCTCCCCTCTACTGCTGTTATCACTGCTGCATATATAGAGCTCTTAATATGCAAGAAGGATGAGCTGTGTGCATGTTCAACTGAGGCTGGAAAGTGACCAAGGGGTTGGTTGTCCCCATGAGGAGGAAACTCAGTGTTGAAATGAGCTCAGATTCCTTTGTGGAATTAAGGAAATGCTCCCCTGTTCCTGACAGCACCATTGCAGCAAATGGAAAATACAGCTCTGGGAATTACAAAAAAAAGAAAGACAAAATACTGTGCTTTGGATGAGATACAAAATGTCATATTCTGAAATTTGACCTGAGTTTAAGAAGTATATATTTAAAAACTTGTCCCTCTTGTGTGTTCCAATTAATGGTGCAGAAACCTGCTGCTTTCTGGAAGACAGACTGCAGCAGATAAACAGTATTTCTTTTCCTCCATAGTTATAAAAGAAAAATAATTATTTGTAAACAACAAAACAACCACCTTCTTTCTCAGCTGCCAAAAAATAGTGGGTGTAGTTTCTGGGGATTTTTGTCAGAAATCTTAACCAGTCCTTCAGTTAAAAAAAGATGAAGAGGTATTTGGTTGCATTGATACTATTCCTTATAAACTTGAAGTAACTCCAAAATTTAAAGCTTTTGAATGAGGTCACTGATAATCTGAAATTCATCTCTTCTACGGTGGATAAAAAAAATCCAGTCATTTGGAAAGAGATTTATGTGGATGAATACAGATAATTTTTTCATATTTTAATGGAGAGGGAAGGACTCTCTTGTAGAGAAAAAAATAGATTAAACCAGGAAAATTCATGTGGACAGTTTCAGAAAAGGAAGGCAATGTGTGATATTTTTAGTGTTGCTTCAAATACAATTTTTATATATAAGCTGAAATGTCAAAAAGACATTGTTACTTGAATTTTAGTGAATTTCTTTAGGAAGTGTGTACTCAAGTACACATTGTCCTTAATCTTACACATAAAGTACAGTCCTTTTAGTTCCAAATGTAAAAATTACAAATCTAAAACATGGTTCTGTAAGTCCTACATGGACTTAGAGTTTGGAATATATAAGGTCCAATTAACATTGCAGTTCTACTGCACTTACTTGGAGTTTGGCTACTCTTTCAGATATGGCTTTCCTTAGAATACATAAAAATTGTGCTGAGGAAATATTTTCCCTACTGCCACACACACAATATCAGCATCAGTAATGCCAAGAATCAGCAGTGGCTGCTGCTATGCTTAGCTGATAACATCCATTTGGCCATTATGCCTGGGTTTCCCTCTGTGAAAGCTGCAGTGCTGAGGGTTGACTAGATGCATGCTTGGATCTAGCCCTGATAAGGAGCTTGACTATGCTGTAAATTGTGCCTAGGACTGGGAACTTGAAAGGACAGGGGATTTGCAAAGTAAATGTAGCTTTTATGAGATAGCTGGAGCCCAGTCAGGGGGTGGCAACCCTTATCAGTGTCTGTTAAAGCTTCAAAGTGGGGCATAGAGAATCTCTGGGTAATGGTTGGTTTGAATAAATCTTTGAATAATAACTCCTGTTATTATCATTGTCCTATTATAATCTTTGTCTACAACTTTTGTTATACAAAGGACTCACGACTTAGCTTGTCCTGTTGTGTACAAAACACATCTACTTTCAGGTTATCCTCCTTAGTTCATGCTGTTTATTTCCCTCTCAAGGTATGTAGTGAATGCCTTTTACTTACCCCTGCAGACAGAAAAATATCTTCAATTAGATATTTATCTAAAGCTGTTACTGGCTTTAGCTGTGTTTGTTACATAATGGAATTCCCATGCAGCCAACCCAAGCAGGCCTGCCCTGCAGCCTCATTTAATAACAGCAAGAGGTGCACATTAAACTCACAGTATGGTCACATTCATTTCACAGTAACTTTTATACATTATCACAGGACAAAAATAAAATTAGCAGACAAAAATGTTATAACCAGGAAAGCAGCATAAGAGGGATATAGAAAGAATAATTTAGAACTATCAATTATGAATTTTAATGATAGCAAGGTACTTTTTTTGGAGAGCTCATCTTAGCTGGACCCCTTCTTGCCAACTGGATCATCTAATTTTTTTTACAAAAAGATTTAATTCTGGTTTAAACAATTACTAAGCCTTTTTGTCCAGTTTCTCATGTTCCTTCTTATACCCTTGGTACAAGACTTCACACTGAGAGCCTAAAGCAGGCTTCACCTTTCTTCCTATTGAAAACATTTTGTTTCTTACACCTTGGGAGATAAAGACCAGAATGAAAAGAACATACAAGTTCTAAGTGGGAAGTGATGTGTTCTTTTCAAATGCATTTTGCTCAAAATATATACTAAGCTGTTGGTAGTTGTTAGACTAATATAAACCAAGCTCTTTCTAGTTTTCAGATGTTGTCTGATTGATTTTTATATCTGAAATCTGCAAGGCTGTTGACATCTGCTGCTTTGAGACTGAAACACACTGAATACTACTAATTGTTCATTGAGCTATGGAGCCTCTTATGCAATTAGGCCACATTTTTTTGATGAGAAAATCAATTTTAAATTAAAGGACTGCACTAGGGAAGGGTGTAACTTAAAGGTTCTACCTAAAAGGAAATTGGAAAACTATACTAGAATTGTAGTGCTTTATCATGCAGCAGATCTGAAGAGCTTTTATTCCTGCAATGCACCTCGGTACCTGAAGATGAGTTTTTTGCAGAACATGGTAATTCACTTTCAGAAGTTTTGTTACATTATTTTGGAGTTGGTCTGATTGCTGTGCTGGTGATAAGACAGCGTTTGGAGACCACAGAACATGTATGAATGACAGCAGAAATATACACAGGACAACTGAACAGTGATGTTCAGGGAAGCTTATTTGATGCGCTCACATGTTATTTAACCACAGAAGTATTTTTTCCTAGTGAAGTGCAAGTTCATTTTTTGCCAGGACAGTAAATGCAATTGGTACAAAGAGCACCCTTTGTGACATCCTGAGGCCATAGTGTTTTCCCCATCTTTATTCTTATGCTGCCAAAGCAGGCAAGCAAGCTCAGACACAGAGCTGCCAACTGGGCTACTCCACTTCATACAAACTAGAGCAACCTGAGCTGACATCCCTTCACACTTCTTCCAGCTGATGCTGACCCTCCTTTTCACCCTTTGCTTTGCTTCTAGGTGGATGTGAGATGCCTCTGCTTCATGTCAGGTGAAGGTGTGAAATTGGGCTAAGTATTAGGTTTATAAGCTTCTTAGTCAATCCTCCTGTGTTCTGTCTGAAGATCTCGATCTTCTTTTCAATTGCTATCATTACTTTATCTGGCTTGGCTTGACTTTGTTAACTGATGAGTTCACACTGATACATTTAGACTTTTATATTTAGGCTGAGCTGCTTGAGTCCTTGCCTGTAGTCATGGACAGATGGACTGGTGACGGACAGATGTATCAGTGTCCAATACTCATAAGCTGATCCGTTCACAATGTCAGAGATACTGACCTTTCCAGGAGTAGAATGTGTCTCACTTGCATGTAATCTACTTGATCTTCTGAGAAAAGAAAATATAATGATGATGTGAAAAGGTTGAAATACATCCTTTCAGTCAAAGCATTGGTTTTGAGTACTACATAAATACAGGCATATCTGTGCACATGCAAGTATGAAGCATTTAGATTATGTGCCCTTTACATTTCCCAAGCATGGCTAGCAGTGTGTATTAAATAAAGCTTTTTGTTCCACCTAAACTTAACAGAGAAAACAATCATCTCCTTGGCAAAAAAAAAGAGACATTATTTTAATTTGTCTCATTCATGGTGCTTTCAATTAATTATGAAAATTTCCTGACGTGAAATGAAAATATAAATGCTGGAAAAACCCTTCAGTTCAGTTCAATTCAATTCAGTTCACTATCTTCTCCTTTAACTAGTGTACCAAGGACTTTTTGTTAGATATCATTATAATACTGATTTCAACATAGAATTCACATGGTATAATTTTTATATTTGACCTACCTTTTGTATCTGAACCTGTTTTAAATGTCATTTCATGCACTACATCACATAAAAGGAGTTGCAAAGAGATGCTAAAGGTATTGTCGTGGGAGCTCGATATGCTTTCTTTGGTAGATACTTTTGATACAGACAGATTATTTCTGCACAATTTGGCTTGGTGAAAAACACCAAATGTTGAGTCTTACAGTCAGAATTCAGTAAGTTTTTATGTGCCTGAAATGTAATAGTATTGTTAGAGTAAATAAAAGAAATACTACCATTGAATAGGTGCTACCCTTATTGATGTGTGGAAGGCAATGTACCAAATTCTTATATATATTCCAGCACTCAATCTGCCTTGTGTCTTTTTTGCTTTACTTTCCCCATATTTCTTTCCCAACAATAAGTTACTTCCATCCCTTCTTTGGTGCACAAAAAGGCAGGAGTGGCTTTATCTGAACAAAAGTTCTCTCCCACCCAAAAGTTCCTGTCTGGAACTTGTATCTACTTGAGTCCTTGAGCTGTGCTAACTCAAGTTGGTGGTAACAGACATAAATTACATTTTGTTGTGCTGCTCCAGCTGTGTGCTAAGGAGATTAATTTCAAGGCAATATATATGTTTCTGTCTCACTGTTCTCTCTGGTTTCCAGAATGGGAGGGCAGCTTTAATTTACTCAGGAGGGGTTGGTAGGGAGGGATAGTGACTCAGTTTCTTATTTGTGATCTTCATTTTTGTGATCTGCATTTCTTTCCTCCCTGAGGTAAAGAAATCGACAGCTTGGGTTGAGCAAGTCTCTTTGTAGAGAACCATTGACCCAGTCTTCCATTTTTGACTGTTGGGGTCAATCTTGTCAGGATGTAAACTGATAAAAATATTTGTGAAGCCCTTATCTGTGTGCTGAATCATTTTTCCTTGTTGTCTTTTGAATTTGGGCCCTCTGGTGAAACCCATAGAAAAAATGTGGTGACTCTTGCCTAGGGTCATCTCCAGTAGAGGCATTGGGAGCGTGGCCTGTAAGGGGGGCATTTTCAACATGTGCATGGAGAAGCAGCACAGGGAGATGAGGAGAGGCCTGATCTCTTGCTTAGCTGAACCAGGACCAAGCAAGACAGGGTGCTCATTCCACAGCTGGTGGCTGATAAGTCTGGGGGTTATTGTGAGTAAACATGAAAGTAGTTTGTGTAATTCATTTAACGTCAAAGAAACCTAGATGTTCTCTCAGAGAGTTTCAAGCCCAAGTGCATTTAATTTAATGCGCTGTTATTTTATTAGTGAGGCAGATAACTTCCAGCAGCTTGCTTTTGTGTCTGCACTTAGCAGTTGTTGCCTTGATCAATTTGAACTTCTAGAATGGCAATTCTGGTTGTTACTGTGCCTAATCCTGATTCAAGACTGCAAATATTTTTGCTCATTGCATTTTGCTTGCCCTGTTATATTTCAGAATATGCCTTGACTTGCAAGAATTGAAATTCCAAGGAAGCATATTTGGGACCAAAAAACCTTAATTTGAGAGCTACATCTCCCTCAAAACCTTCACATAAATTAGGATATATGTAGATTGTGATAGTTTAATATATAAAATTATACTTTTTAGTTTTCACAATTTAGATTCTTTAGAGGTACACTTTTGTTTATTCATGCACTAGCTCAACACCTTGAATAAACCAGAATTGTAATCAATTCAAATACAGGCATATTGATGTGCTATAATGCATGGTCCCAGTGCAAAAAAAATCAAAATGTGTTTACACATGGGTGGCAGTGGTGATATTCAGAAAATTATATGGAAAGCATGAGGGAGAAAAGGCTATACAGAAGATTGTGTACCTGTGGACAAGTCCTGAAAAGGGGTTGCATGGGGCTGTCCTGAATGAATACTGAATGAACATGACTGAATACAACATACAGGAACACACTGACTTATGAGGAAGTAGAATTGCTATGAATAGTTCAGTTTAGGGTCCAGGGAAGACTACTCAGTAGGGAGGTTACAAGGTGGGAAGGATGGGAAACAGGCACAACTTCTGAGTACTCTGTTAAAGAGTAGGACAACTGTATTTCTAACATGTCATGGATGTTCAATGGAACAACAGAAACACACCAAAAATCATAAGATTAGTCAAATTGTTGGATAATTTATACTTTTTATCATGTGCAACGTAGAAAGGCTGGTAAAGTCACTGAAGTGTTAAAACATTTGTCTTATGCCTTCTGTAGAAGAAAGAATATGTTAAAATTGCAACATAAAGGTCTTCTTAAACTGGAAATGGAGAGAGAAAGAGGGAGTCATGATTCTAGGAAGTGCTTTGAATATCAAAGGCAACCCTGAATATTTCATTTGCTTTGAAAGGACACTGATCAAGCTTTGAATGTTTCATTTGCATCAAAAAGGGACAAGAATATACAGCTAAGAGAAATCATCCAGGATTGGAGGAAATCAGCCAGCAGATGGAGTAATTTGATGAATTCTGCACCCTTAGCTTCTGCAACAAGAGTTTTTGGGTGACTATTATTTCTTGACCTCCTAAGAAGAAAGCATTTTGCTGTTAAAATTTTGGTGTGCATTGCTGTTTTACTATTTGCAATTCAGTTTAGAAGTTTCTAATTAATTGTGCAAACTTTATCTTCAGAAACTAGCATTTATTGTGCTTTAAGCTTTCATACTCACATAATATTATAGGGGAAGTTTGGATGAAGCTGAGAAATTGGGGATTTATAATCTCTTTGAATGTAAAAAGAATTTATATGGAACAGCTTCCTTGGGACAATTTGCGCCCAAAATAATGTTTTTAAGGAACATGTATGCTTTTCTGGTAAGCCAGGAGATGGCCTGCAGCCTA
>WAAE01046202.1:0-11377 GCA_013400495.1 Nicator chloris | reverse complement strand
TTTCTAATAAAACAAAGCAAACAAACCTCATAAGCTTCAAAATTGTAAGATTTCACTGGAGTTTTCAAAAACAAATATTAAAACGACACTGTTTCCTCTGTAAGTTGTAGCACACAACTTCACAGAAGGGGGAATTCATGGATTCAAGTGATGTGGTGTTCATGTAAAATGTGACTTTTCCTGGGTTTGAGAAAACTATTATCTGGTGTTCTCATGGCAGAGTTTCTGCTTTGGAAGGAAAAATCAGTTTAAATAACAAACATCTGTGAAGTAATGGACGCACTGGAGTTAATTGAACTTTCCATAAAAGTCAAAAGGTAAGCGGGCATTTGGCTGGTTTTTACCTTGTGGTTATCGGGGTCAATTGCTAAAACTCTTTATGCTTGAAAGTTACTTGCATTCTGCAAATTTTGGAATTACTTGGTGGTGTTTTGTTTCAAGTGCCAGTCCTATTCTCTAAAGCTCTGCTGCAGTTTTTGTGCGTGCCCCTGGCTGATTTCACTTTTGTTGGAATACCAGGTACGTGGAACTGCCTCAGTGTGCTGGGGGTACTGATCACTTCATTCTGAAAATAATCTTGTTCTTACTCTTGCAAGTGTTTCTGAGATAATTGGCCTCTCCCCTTTTAAGTAATTCCATGTGCTTTGTTTTGGGATGTTTGGGATGTAACATTTAAAGATTTCTCCCTGTCTTTCTCAAGAACAATTTTTAATGTTAGGTTTTCCAGACATCTACAGATTGCATTCCCTCCCAGCTTGAGTGTTTATTTTCTTTGTAGAGAAATGTCAGCTCCTTGAAAGTCACTCTTTTCAGGAGTTGCAGTGCACACGAATACATGTCCAAAATCCCATTCTTTCAGAATGTGTTGGCTCGAATTGTACAGTTTTCTAAAATGGAGTAACAGTGAGGGATTGTGTTTTGGAATCGAAGACCAGCCCTGCCTGTTGCTTAAGTGGATGGAAATTCTTGTCTGGGAAAACTTGCTGGCATTTGGGCATAGCACACAGCTGTTTGCTAGATCTTATTCTGTTTGGTAAAGCACCTTAATAATCCATTTATTAAAGACAGAGCAGAAACAAATTGGTGTTTTTGTTATGCTTACTTTGAATATAATTTTCTCAAATTACTGTGGGTCTTTCAGATTTTGGCCAAAATGTGTGATAGGTTGCACTATATTTTTCCTCTACAGTCCATGAAGTAATTGTATCAATTACAATTAGTCATTTCAAATAGAGTTACACATTAATTGTGGACTAGCTTCATTTGAAACAAACAGGTGAATTGTGTTCCAACATGCATTGTTTTTAATAATCGAAATTCAAGTGGTTGATTTCTGTTCCTTTCAGCTTTTCAGTACTGTGTATGAATTAATTAGTGCAGAGGACTGGCCTTGTTTAATACTTCAGTCTGAAATTGATGATTGATTCTCACTTAATGCTTTCTTGCCTTGACATTTTAAATTTCTGAATGAACCTATCCTAAGTATTCCTCTTGTCATAGGAATGTATGACAAGTAGAACAGAAGCAAACTGTATAATAGGAAAATGGGCTTTCAAAAAAGCAGCTGAATCTGTGGCTTCTTTCAGCCATTGCTGTTTATTTATCCCAAGCAAAGAATATTCTGGTAAACTTTGTTGAATCAACTTCTTTAAAAATTCTGTATTATGTTTTGGCAGAGGGGGAGATAAGCACCACCTTCACTACTGTTGTGACCAACACAAAAACTTGTATTGCAACCTCAGAAGAGTTTAATATGTATTCTTAAAAATAGATACCAGTTCTGATATATAGCAGCTTACTGTCCTTTCAGGGGTGGTTGGAGAATTGGGAGTTACCTGTGGTTATTCACAAGGCTCCTGGTGCTGAGCTGTCCTCATGGAGCTTGTGGAGTGACCCAGCCCAGGAGTTGATGTTATCTTGGTTGCAGACTTGGATAAAGAAGAGAAGGAGATGCTGCTTGTGAGTTTGGTGGCTGTTGGAAGGTTGAGAGTTCGTAATAGTGAGCTCAGCTCGTGACTGGAAGGAAGTGATCTAGAGACCTTAGGCTCATTTCTCTCCCACATACATCCATGCACTTATCTCTAGCTCTTATCTAGAGAAGAGTTACAATCAGGACGTGTCTGATGTCCCAATGTAACTTACAGTGGAGTAAGGAAATGTAGTTCTAAGAGTAAAGAGAATAAAATTGTCTTGATTACATACAAGAAGTGAGCTGTTGGTTGTCAGCCAGTTGTGGATAAGTTCAAGTCCTGCAGTTGTTTGTGAAGATTAATGTGCTGTGATTGATGCTACATTATTTGTTTTTTCCTAATTCTGAAACTGGCCCTTTGAACTTTTGTAAATCCTCCTCAGTAGTAAAGCAACAAACACGAAGTAATATGATAAATCTGTTTATTTCTTCCCAAATGAGAGATAATTGCTGATAACATCCCCTTGGCTTGGCTTGTGTACAGGAGATTCAAGTCCTGTCTGTTGGATGCTGTTCAGAAGAATTGTCAGATTGTAATATCCTTTTCTCTTGGTCTTTTGCCTGTGTTTGTAGCCTCAGTGGAGGATGAGAGATCCCCACATAGATTTACTGTGAAGAACTCTGTGAGAGGACAGATAGTGCTGAAGGCAGTCTTGCCCCAATATATTGCAGCTCTGTTAATTACCAAAGAGTGGGAACAGCCTTGCCCTCACAGCAATGAGTGTGATAAAGAGTGAGTTAGCTGGTAGAGTCAATTGGAGTCTGCTGGCCATGCTGTGAGGAGGGAGGGACAGGAGGTGGTGCCAAGGACAGAAAGGGTTAGGTGTCTGTGCTAGGGACAGGAAGGAGCTAGGCAGAACTGCAGAAGGAAGGGAGAATGAGAGAGAGAGAGCCAGAACTGCATGGAGCTGCCTGTGGGAAGCAACATAGGAAAGGTATGAGAGACTTTCAGATAACAAGGTGCTGATGCTTGAACTCTTCTTCGGTGTCAGTCGTGCCTTCTCCATCAGAACTGTCTCAAAGGGTAAAACTTGGAGAAAAAGATAAACTTGGAGACCTTGTGAAATAATAAAAGAATATCCCTTTGGTCAGTTGACCTGGTTCTGTCATGGGCACCCCCAGCCTGCTCCCTGGCAGGGCAGCATGAGAAGTTAACAAGTCCTTGAGTGAGTCTAAGCTCTGCTCTGCAAAAAGTAAAAGATCAGTCTGATACCAGCACATTTGTCATCCTAAACAGCACCATACCAGCTACTAGGAAGAAAATGAACTCCATCCCAGCTCAAACTAGGGCATAGTAGTAGAAATTGAATGCCCCATCCAGACTCTGAGATCTTTTTCTCAATGTTATTGCTCGGTCATGTTTTTTGCTTTGTTGCATCCATGAAACATCGTGTCTCAGCTCATGTGGCTCAGTGGGATTTGCACAGACATATGGAGTCTGACCAATGCCTCGTTGACTTTAGGAGGACATCATTACGGATGTTTGACTTGTCTACCTCTCTTCAAATCTGTTGTCTGAAACCCAGATTGTGAAATCAGGGGGAATGGAATATGATGTTGCTCGTGATTCATTTAAGCTAAAATGCTCAACATGAGCCACTTAAATGTGTCTAGGCACTGAAATGTATATTCAGGTTTACATCATTTCAAGGCCAAAAAATTAGTAAATGTATCGTTTTGGGAGCAAAGCCTTGGAATGCAAGATTCAAGACTGCCCCTAAGCCATAAAAGCATTTTAAACAGTTCTGCACTTTTAAAACACTTTGCAGCTTTTACTTTCTAGTAAAAATGAGGCAGGAGCTTGGACCCTGCTTGCTTTTTCTTTCTTCATGTCATAAATATTCTCTCCTAGAGCATGGAAAATAAGTCAATTACACTTAAAACTGTTTATGGTAGAGCAGATGTGTGCATACAGTAACTGTAGCTGAAAGCCCAAGTATTTAATTAGCAGTTGCCTGCAGCTGGCTTCTTTCTTTTTAAACAAGTGAGGAGGTAGGAAAGCAGAAAAGGATGTCAGGAGACGTTCTGCTGACAGTGAGCAAGTTCATATGTAATTACTTATTAAAAATTTGCCTCTGTCCTCGGAGCCGTGTGGTGTTGCTGCCTTTTCATGGTGCTGTGCAGTCATCCATGAATTCCGTGTCCTCGGTGCCCAGACACCTGTGGTGCCTCAGCCAAGTAACGTTTGATGGGGTTGTATGGCCTTAAGAAAGGATCATAGCTCTGAAGGTTTTTTAATAATCCTGTGCTCATCTGTTAGTTTTGTTGTAGCTGTTCCCTCTACAGTTGTTGAGAGTTTGCTGTTGATTTGGAGGCTGAAGGTTTATGTTACAGTCAGAGCATGGAAAGACTTCCCTCATGGGCAGAGCTGTATGGATTTGCTGCTGGAGGTATAACATAGACTGTAGATGAAATCCATGGTGGTGGTAGTTCCTTGTGTGTTTTATGTCTCGTTACATATAGCTTTTAAAATGGGCAGATGCAGATAAATGTTGCATGTATGTTGTAAAAATTTCAGAGTGCTGGTTTGGGGATAAAAGGTGGCCTCTGTCTTAAAGTAAGCTGCATTTCTCTTTGTTCAGAAGTGAATTGCTGTGGAGGAAAGGTGCAAACAAAAGCTTACCTTGGCTGATGCCTCGTCTGGGTAATTACTACAAGCTGTACAAACTACTCCTAGTAGTTACTGATGTATTTATCTCCTTAGACCCCTTTTTTCTTCTTCTTGGCGAAAATATTTGTTAATTTTAATCTTAGAAGGTATTTCATCATTTAGTAACTATTGCATTCCAGTGGGAGCTGATTTCAGCAGTAGAAGATTCAAAGATATTTTAAGCTGGAAGACAGTAAATATCAAGTAAATACCAAGACATGCAGCCACACACTGTGCAGTTTACAGAAAGTACAAATTCTGTTCCTGTCCCACCCCACTGTTCTCCCAGGTGCTCAGATCCCACACGTCACAGTACATTTCCACTGTGTGTGTTTTAGGATCCAATCTAATTTCACAAGCCTGTAACCAAAAGGTGGCAGCAGCCTCCCACACTAAACTGTGCAGAAATTAATGTATCACTTGGTGCTGAGACTGCTGAAGGTGTTCAGTGGCTTTGTTAAACCAGCCTCCTTGTGTGCAGTTTGGTTTGTTGATACAGGATGCAATTGTGTGTTAATTAACTACAGCCCTCCTCACTGCTTTTCTGGTTGGTTTGTGTCTCTCAGATGTTATGCAGGAGAAGAGAAAAACTGCCTTATCTTTTGATAAAACTGACTCCTAAGACTGAAAATTCTTGAAAGAAGTTCTGTTATTACCCAAGTACTGAAAAGATTGAACATTATCACATTTTGTAAAATGTGCCTGGGTGATTATGGTGCTTGGGCACTTCTCTGATTACCTTTTCTTTGCCAGGGATGCCCAAGATTGCACATTTGACTTCCTGATCATTTTCCTAAAGGGGCATGGCAGGAATTCTGTATTTCTTTGTTCAAGTAGCTGTCATATCAAATGTGATTGTTTAGGTAATCAGATTATTAGTGTTTGGGCTTTTTTTCCCTCCCAAAATTAAAAATTGGGCAATTTCAGCATGCACTAAAAACAAACAGACCAAAACCAAACAACTTTCATGTTCCTGCAAATTGCAAAGCTTTTCAGATTACTATCCACTTCACGAAAAATGCTGCTGGAATCAGAACCATGTTTTTTTTTCTGTGTCTGAGTAACCCTTTCACAGGAAAATGAGCAAGATGGGTAACCACATGCAAGGCAGGATTAAAGCAAACTTCAAAACTCACAGCTGCAGTTGCCCTTAGAATTGTCCAGTACTATTTGTAGAACTCTGAAGGAAAAAAAGTTCTTTTTCCAAAAAAGTAGTGTTACTTGGTTTGCTTTCTGCTGTATTTCTTCATTGGTCTGAGGTCTCCAATGGCTTTTGATGCCCCAACACTTTGCTATGCATCTGCTGTTTTGTAGCAATGACCTACATAACCTTTATCCTTCAGTAAATGGGAGATGGTGGGACGTGGTTCTGTTCCCAGTAAGGAAGGGAATTGGTTTGCATTGCTGCATGAGTGGTGCAGGATAATGCAGTAAACACGGAGCTGTGACATTCCTGGGGAAGTGGGTGAGTCACCATCCCTGGAAGTGTTCCAAAAACGTGGATGTATTACGTGGGGACACAGCTGAGTGATGAACATCGCTGGGTTAACAGTTGGATCTTAGAGATCTCTTCCAAGCCTAACTATTGCACGATTCTGTGACGTGCAGTGTCTCTCTTGCCTATGCTTAAAGCCTGAAATTCAAGGTGACACCTCAAAAATGGTCCTGCATGGCTACATGAGGAAGGACACAGCAGTTGATAAGCTGTGCCCCACACCTCACCCAGGAATTTTAGACCCAGAGCTTTCTCCCATCCCAAACCCTTTGTTTGGTGTTCTCATTCCATCATTCAGCAGTTGCCTGGAAAGTGGCCACTTTCTCACCACCCTCTGTGGCTTTCTAGGGATGCCAGCAGTGTCATTGCTGAGTTTCTGGTGCGCTCGTGGTTACTCTTGGGCTCTTTGCACTTTCAGGTAGAGCTCAGTACACTGTGTGCAGTGGGTCATACTTTCCAGTTTCTAGACAACAATGAATGCTAAAAACACGTGAGGTTAATGACAGGTAAGTGTGATACAAAGGCAGCTCCTCAGTCTAGACTTAAATCTTACCATTGCTATGGCAGGGGGAAGGTGGTAAGAGGGAGCTTTTTTACACAGCCTCTTTTCTCTCTCTTCAGGTCCAGTTCTTGATTTGATGGGGAATGAACATGTGTTTGTTGGAGGGGTGAGGGGGAGGCTTGGCAAACAGCTTTATGAGTTTGTTGAGCCAAATTCAGTGTTGTTGTTCAACTCAGTAGTCATCCAAAATGGATGCAAAACACTGCCAAAGCAGAAGTATAGAATTTATTTACTTGTTCTGCCATCATGGGAAAGGCAAGGGATGATTATGAATCTAGAAATAATGGGATACGGGTAAATGAGTCACAGTTGAAAACTGGACTGAGATGTTCTGGGGGAGTTTTTGCAGTGATAAATTTTTTTGTTCCCCACATTTGTGCAAAGTAAGTTGTTTTCAAGTGATGCATGTGGTTTTGAGGGGTTTTTGATATTGGCAAGGTGCTCATCAGAAGCTGCAGAAGAAATCAGATTGTCTTGTTTGTACTCTACAATGCAAGTTATTTTTTCTTTGTCGACAAGCTTTCTAATCAGCATCTTTGCCTAAGTGGAAGGTGCATTTGCTCTCCATGTGGATTTCCTCCCTGCCCCCAACAGCAATGACATCACCTAATAATCTTTAGGTTTTGAGTTCTATAACTTAGGTAGCTGTTTCAGGTTCATCCCTGAAATACCTCCTGAATGTGAGTACACAAATGCTGAGTAACAAAGTCACAGACTGCCTGTGTGCCACAAAGCCAAAGGTCAGCTCATGTAAGGGGTGATTTGAGTCACAATAATGTGTATTCCATGGTTCTTTGTGTGTTTCATAGGATGTTCTCTTGACTTCATAGTGAGATCTATTGTTTTGTGGTTTGACCAGCCAAAAGGAGCGTGTTTTTCCTATTACTTCTTCTTTTAACAAACAAATCCACTGGTTGATGTGTGCTGTACACATGACAGTAATCTGGCAAGTGGTGGCAAGTATGTCACTAGATTCTGGCTGCATACTTAGGAAAGGTTCAGGCTTTCATGGAGCTTAGGAAACTCTTGAAATTACAAGTCAGTTACTGGTGTATCTTTTTTGTGCACGGTCACCATTTGTTTTCAATTATGGATAACTTTTTCCAAAGCTGATTTCATTCCAAGCAGTGCCTAAGCATGAGGTCAGTGAGGAGAAATGATTTCTTGGGCAGGTTTTATCTTTCCAGTGGTTAATTTATCACTTCTGTAAATAAAAGATAATCTGAACTCTGCATTCTTTTATATTTCATTGTTAAACTCAAGCCATGCCAAAGAGTAGCGACAGGCAAGATATTTTGCAGTCCTATAAAGAAAAAAAATTTTCAAGTGATAATCCCATTTTTTATTCCAGATGGATGAGGTGATCCATTTCATATCCACCAGAATTACAGTTTATGAAGCAGCCAACTCAATACACAAGCTGCCATCTGCACTTCATCAGTTTCTTTTATAACAAGGGACAAAGTTTTAGCTGTCAGTGGGACAGATGATGTGTGTTTTGAGTGATTGTATATTTTAAAAGTATAAATCCAAAAGTCAACATATCCTTCTGTTCTTGTGTGCAGTTTCTTCCTCTTTCTTCCTTTGAAGATCAATTGGCTTCAGTTTGGGGGCTTCTTTGTGGTCATGCCACAAAAGAAGCCGTGCTGATTTGATTTTGGTTTGGGGCTGGTTTGTTTATTTGTTTTGGGTTTTTTTAGCAGAAAAAGGGACATGAAAGGAACAAATGGTTCAAGGGAAAAAAGCATGAAAGGTGCTCTGACATTGCCACTTTGCTTCTATTCTGACCTTTGTTAGATTTCCAGTGCTTAAACATAGGGAGGCTTTTCAGGACAATGCTGAGGTGATGGTAGAGCAGAAAAATCATTTCATACGCCCCCTCTGTTGGTGTCCAGCAATTTCTTCTTCATGGGTTGTCATGATTCAGTATCTACTCCAGTTTTTCCCATTTTTGCTCTGCAGCTGCAGTCCTCGTGTTTCCTCCGACTCCCTGAGGCCAGCTGTGCTGTAACTTCCCAAGACACCAGTGAGCACACAGGGTTTGGAGGCACAAGACCTGTGTTCTGTTACTGCATGGGTTTTTACCTTTTTGTGGGTTTTTACCTTTTCCTGGTGCTGGCAATCACAGGGACACCTCACCTAAGGACAACGTTTGCCAAAGTTGATGCAATTTGATCCCTGAGATTAACATCACCAAGTAAGAACGAGGAGAAGGGAGGAGTGAAGGAATATGCTTCTTATAACCTTCTTCATATCCATAACTGCTTGAAACTTTCATTCTGCTGAGTACCACTGAATATAAAAATGTGTTTTCAAGCTGCCCTTCCAGTCCAGCACAAGTGTTACACTGTAATAATCAGAAAGCCTCCCTGCCTTTTTAAAAAAGTGTTACAAAAAAGTAGCCACACACACTTAACAGGTGTTAAAATGCCACAGAAGTGTGATGTGGAGATTTGTATGACTTGGTGCACAATTGGCTTCAAAATTCCAAATAAAAATTAACTGAGACCCAATACTTTGATATTGTTCTGATGGTCTACATCTGATAATTTTTATTTCTACTGATTAGCATACACAGCTTTCCCCCCTCTCTTTTCTAAAATGCTTTGAGGAAAGAAAATCCGTTTTGTCTTAAGTCTTCCACAAAAGAAAGGGTACTTTTTGTTTACTGTTCAAATGAGTTTTATCAAGAAGTGACTAGAGAAACTTAGGTCTTTTTTGCAAGACAGAGATATAAAGTGTATCTGCTGTGTACATGAGACCAACTATCTTGACTGTTCAGATTAACCTAATCCTACCTGAGAGAATTAATGTGTAATCACCTGAGTGCTCTGTGGTGAATTTGTTGGAGAGGTGGTGTCTGAAGATGAACCCCTTTTGTCAGTTCATCTGGGTCTGGAAGAGTGAATTTTCCCAAGGTCTTACACTGATGCAAGATGTGAATTTATCATGGTCGATTTTCTGCTGTGGCACCAGGGCTTTTCTTCAGCCAGGTGCATCTGAGAAAGGACATGATACCAGACTGGAAAGTGGCTGGGATAAAGGTCAGGATCCCTTTGTGCTTGTTATGCAGACAGGCTCTGTTTTTCTCAGTGTAAAGTCAGCTTGTAGTTCTAATGTATTACACCATACCATGCAGGAAGTCTGGTTTGCATGTGTGGATTCTTTTAAAATGAAAAAAACACTTTTAGAGTTAAAGGAGGAAACAGTAAAGGTCTAACAGCCTAAAGAAATCTCTGATTTCTTCATCACTGGAGAAATTCTCCCTCCCCATCACTAAGGGGGAAATGTGCCCACAAAGCACTTTAGAAAGGCAACTTGTCCTGCTGTTAATGCCTCGTTCTGCCTCTCATTTGTCCTACTAGTCAGGGGACTCTTAGTTACCTCTGCATGAACTTCTGGGTTCTGGCATGATCACTGGTTTTGCTGCATTCCTGGTCTGTTTAATACTGTTAGATAAACGACCCCAAATGACTCCAGTCTTCTGGACCTGTGCACTATTATTAGCAAGGTTCCATGAGAAATCCAGGGGCTGATGCATTAAGCAAGTCCTTCAGTAAACACAAGTTATCGGAAAGTCCTGTTTTAGCAGCAGAGAGTACAGCATGTCGAGGGCTGATGCTTGAGTTAGCTGTACTAGAATTTCTAAATTAACAAAATATTCGCTGTGCTGAGCCTGTTTTATCAGGCAGCTGCCTTTGAGATGATTACGTGAAAGGAAAAATTTTGTAAGTCGTTTTTTCAGCTCAGGCTTTGTTTTCCAGCCCTGAGATAGTGATAGATTAACTAGGCTTAGCCTGGAGTGTGTGTGTAAATGGGAGACAGCAGGCTCTCATGCATGAGTAAGAGTACATGTGGTAATGACCAGCAGGCTGCTCCTGGTTGTAACACAGCAATAAAATATGAGGCACTGGAAATTGCATCTGCCTGTAGTAGAACAGCAAACCACAAGGTCAAATAAGGTTTGAAACCAGGCTGCAGAAGAGAAGCTACACTACAGCATGCTGCTCTGTGAGAAATGTCTGTCCCTCCCTCTGAGTGAGACTTGCCTTATTGATTGCACTGAAAGCACAACACACAGAGCTTTTCTTTGTGTCTAGGCTCTGAGAAGGAGGAACAGGGTCAGTGTGTTTGGAAGATGCAGGCACACTAATCCTGCTACAGAGAATTCATGCATCCCCCTCAAATTATGGCAAGCATCAAGCTCTAACTGCTTCTTTTACTGTAGACAAAATATTATGAGGACAGAATAGTACCTGAAAAGGACACTGTGTGAGACTGGAGGTAGGTAGATGTCACATCAGTGTCTTTGAAGTCAAGAGCTAAACTGAGGAGAGTGTTTTCAGGTTGATGGGTTTCATCATCCCCCAAATGAAGTGACATTATGTGTTATTTAATTGCATATCTGGTGTGCTGTATACTACTGGGATTTCCAAAACAACCATAAACCCTTAAAACTGCTAACAATTAAAGGTATGGGTCTCTTTAGATTCACTGTGTAATAGAATATGATAGAAATATGAACAGGATATTCTGTATATTCTGTATTTATTTACATATAATACTAAACATATATCCATTTTCTGTACATATACACATATGCTGTGCTCATCAGTGTCTTTTCAGCGCTTTGACAGCAGCATCCTATGTATGTCATAATATGGACAAATTCAGAAAATCAATGAGAAATTAAAAAAAAAA
>WAAE01046189.1:0-17239 GCA_013400495.1 Nicator chloris | reverse complement strand
ATAAAGTAGCAGTAAAGAACACAGGATGTGCTGAGATGCACATAAAAAATTAAACGCTGTCAGTACATTGTCTACATAGCAATATTTGCTATGTAAGAGAAAGAGAGAGCTTGCAAGGCAGTCATACAAAGATGGATGTATAAAGAGAGGACTGACAAATTATAAAATGAGGCACAATCTACCTCGTACTTTCAAAGGAAGTGCCAAACTAGAAATCAATACTTTTGTATATTTTGGAAGTAAGGAGGCACAGGAGCGGGCTAATCAATGGTCAATGTTTGTGGAAGACTGGAAGGAAGAAGTGTAAAGTTTTGCCTGTAGACTTGTGCTCAGGAGTGAAGCAGACACTGGAAAAAAATGCTAATTGAGGAACCTCTCTGAGATGAACAGCTAGTGAGATATGCCTTTTCATCTGGCTCTGTCAATTATAAAAGATGTAAACCCAATCCTTTCTACTTTGTTCTAGTGACATTTCTAGCGATCACTAGCTCACCTGTTTCAGATGTTGTAAGTAGTCCTGGTCCCAGCTGTGAAGGAGCCCCTTCGTACAGAGTTAAACATTGACTTTCTGTGTTTGCTTCTGTTTCTTGTAGAAGTGTGGTGCTGGATACAGGACTCTGATTTCTCACTCTAGTACTCTCTATTCTTCAAAATAAATTTACAGTAATGTAAGAAACTTATCAAACTGAGTTTCATTTTATTCAAGTAGAATACAAAACAGTGGCAATCATGAAAGGAGGTGAAGTGTTTGTCCCATTTGGCATTTCTGTTGAAAGCTGTGTTGATTGAAATGTCCTGAGTGAGCATTTGGACCAATGTTTCCACTTATAGGTATCACCAGGTATTTCAAAATCATATTTTCTCTCTTCAGTCCCACAAGAGCTGACTAATACCAGATTTACCTTTCTTTTCTCCATGTGTACACTGTGTTGTACAGGCAGTGAGAGCTCTGCTGGCAGTAGGTGTTTAAAGCCCGGCTTGAATCCCTTTGGAATCAGAGTGTAGCTGGAACTTATACAGAGAAAACATCCCAAGTGCAGTGAATGTTTTAGGTAAACATTTAATAAAACTGTCATGCTTCTACTGCTTTTTAGATCTCAGGCAACATCGGAAAGCAAAATCTTTCTGGCTTTTAGGCATATGAAAGTGTCTGAGAATATAAACCCACTTGAATTTTGCAGTATTACAGATAAAAAAAAAAAAATATCTCTCCAGGGCATTTTCTGTGCAATTTAAGACAAACTTCCATCAGCTGCAACATGAACCTCTCTTTGGGTGTCCTGTCTGACGCCTTGGTACAAGGAATGCCAAATTAGGATGTATTTTCTACACAGAGTACTTGATAATCTGTGACCCTAAAGTGGGCACTGGGACAAAGTTGGAGCTTGCAGATGATTGGTTTTAGGCTTAATCTTCCTGTAAACAATCCTTGAGACTCTGCACAGGTTCCAAAGGAGTCTTCAGCTGCCAACAGACTGACTTGTGGGGCCTGGAAGCAGGAATTCAGAGCTGTGAGCAGAGGCAGAGGGACCCTATTCTCCAGCATTCCAGAAGGGTTGTATGTTGGGATGCCTGCTATGTGGCTGTTGAGATGCTGCACAGAGAATGTTTCCATCTGTCTTGGGGAGAGGTGATGTGTCCTAAAGTGTTCTTTTAGTTTCCTCAGGGAAAGGTTTGTTCCATCAGATAGACAGGTATTTTGGACTGACTGGGTACACAGGCCAACAGCTGTCTAGAGTCCAGCAGGAAGCATGGTTATGCAGGAACATCTTCTGAGGATATTCTAGTTCAGCTAAGGATTTGATGGTTTTAGCTGCAAAATGGAACATTGGGTTGAAGAACAGCAGAAATATCATTGCAGAGAACCTTGGTGTTTACAGGGGGGAGTCAGGGAGCAGGGAGAAAGTTGTGCCAGGTGAAGGATGGGTACAACAGTAGCATTTTGGAAAACTTAAATGGTAGTGTGATAGCATCCAAAAGTATTTGCTGTCTGTAGCTTTGATTGGCTGAACGTACATCCACTGAGGTTGACTCTCCCATTTCTACTATGGCATGGTCATCTTTAAATGCAATGGACTTGAACATCATGAATGATGAAAACTGCAGGATGTTGAGGCCATTTAATCAGAGTAGTGAATCCAGATCTCCAAACCCCGCATGTCTTTGCTCAGTAGCTTCTGCTTTTTATGTAATTTTTAGTGAGTTCTATCTGCATGCACTTGCCTTATGTTTGTAAATGTTCTGAGGGGAAAAACAGTAAATGGTGATTAAGTTTTGAACAATTACATGCCAGAGAACACCTAACAGCTACAACATCCTAGAGCTCTCTCCTTTAGCTGCAGAAGCCTAAAGGAAATAGAAATAGCTGTGTTTTCTCCCTGTGTTTATTTCCTGTCTTGTATTACTTTTATTAAATTTGTATCTAAAATTCAGTTGTCCATTTAGTAAATGCTAGTATTAGTCAGTTCTTAGATAGTGTAAATATTGATTTACTCTGACAGAGAAGAGAGTCAGTTTTTGCAATGTATGTGAAAATGCTCACTAGAAGATTTTATTCCATAAGCTTGTGCACTTTGTGTCCCTTTGAAATGTGTTATACATGGTAAGTGAACCAGGGACACTTAAGCAGTGAAAGCAGTTGCTTTATTTCAACACTTAATATCTTCCAGAGTATCCTGTTACCAGCACCAGTAAATATGTCATGGTGAATGCAAACTCCCCAGCTATCTTCAATTGAATAAACAAAAGCTGAGTAAATAAGGCTGTGAAAAACAATAGTCTGCTCTGTTCTCTGAGTGTCCTGGTATATTCATTAGATGCAAAAAGAAGCTAAAAATGCTGTATCTATTACTGTAGGGGAAAAATAAAGCTACAATAGGATGTAGTGTTCTCTATTGTATTCCATTCACATTCCAATTAACCTTGGAGGTTGTTTTTGAGAGCTGTACTCTTTTTCTTATAAAGCCACCAAGTTAAAGGAAGTGAATAAGGGTTGCTATGTAGCTAGGATCTTTCTTCTGTCATACTGTAGTTTTACTTTCACAAGATTTAATGTAAGATCTTCAGTGGAGGACTACATTTGCTACAGCAGCAAGGCAAGTTTTGTTCTTACCCAGGCAGGATGCCTCATGGAGAGATACCATATGGGGAGTGAGTATTTTTAGCAGGCTCTGAGCCTCTTCCAAACTTGTGGAAATCAGATGTGCAGGGAGTGGCTCTTTGACTTAGAATTGAAGGCCTCTTCAGTGCTCAGCCACAGAACCTTAAGCACCTTCTGTCATCAGTCAATGGCAGTAGTTTGCTGCAATCTCTCAGTTAAGTACAACTTTGAGTTGTTAGTTTTGAGTTGGTTTTGGTTGGTTTAGGTTTAGTGACATTTTTTTTTTGAATCTTTTAAGACAATCCAGTTTATTGTGATCCTCTGTCCATTCTCCCTTCTCGAGAGATAATTATAGGCTCACTACAACGGCTTCAGAGAGACTGGTACATAAATGATGAGTGGCTTTATGTTATGGCTTCAGCATTCTGGTCTGAACATCATCCCTCATGGCCATTGCACACAGTGGGGTTGGGGAGAGGATCTCACCTGCTTCAGCTTCTGGAGTTTTTTTCTTTCTTTAATTCATTATTTATACTTTGCCCAATTATCCATGTTGCATGTCACAGGTTAATGCTCTATTTGTGTTTTTGTACACTTCAATCAAATGTCCTGTCCTTTATGTCTGAAACTTTATATTTCCATGGTCACTTTACCTGCTGGGGTTTTTTTTCAGCCGTTTAACACTTTGGATCCAGGTTTGTGGTTACTTTCATGTTCTGTTTAAACTCAGTTTTCCTATTTGCTTTGCTAGCAAACACAACTTAGTTTGTCAGGTCAGTTTTTCCTCTGTTGTTCTTGTTTCCTGTATTGACTTTGACCTGTGAGTATAGAGATGATCTTGACTCCAGCTCAGTCTCTACTCCAAGGGAAGCATTGCTGGCTTCATAGCTTGGTTGTGTTCCTGTTGCTGGTAGCATTTTCCTATTAGTTTTGTTACTTGCCTGTGGATTTGAACCAAACTCATCATAATTTTAAAATTAATAATTTTAAACCCTGTAACATTCTAAATAGACTTTATTTGAAACATCCAAAGAGCTTAGTTTTTCCAGTACTTCTCTAATTTTCCATGTATAACTTGAACTAATTAGAGATCCTATTTCTAAGTGGAAGTGTGATCTGCCTACTGACAGTACACCATGGCAAAGCACACTGTAGTATAAATGTACAGCACTAGATGCAGTTTTAGTAGTGTGAATAAATATATTTAAGGGAATGTAAGAGTTCTTCACATTTTTTACATCAAGTTTCTAAAATTATTGCACTGACATCTACAATATTGCACTTTTAGTGCAGTAAGTGAAAAAATGAGTATGTGACGATGTATTTTACATACATTTAATGGAGGAAGGTAAAGTGTGAATGAGTTCATTTGCTGCAACTTGTGAAAGCAGAATTGTATAGCAGAAAAAAAGGAAAATGCCTAACTTAGCAAGACAAGTCTTTGAAGGGATTACATTTTCAAGAGGAGAATATGTAATATAATACAGGAGGATTAAAAAATGCTGCAGGAAAGGTAGCAATGCATTCCTACTTCCACATATGCCTGGACAAAGTGAATGAATTTAAAGGTAACCCTGTGCTACAAACCAGCTAATTTCTGAATAAATGGGGAAGTATTAAGTATATTTAAATTCATAGATCGATATGGGGGTTTTGAAGTTTAGAGCTTCCAGAAGGGAAGCCAGTTTGGAAACAGTCTTGTGTCAGGTGGATATTACAGCCCTTACGTGTGTGTCTGCACAGGCACGTGTGTGCACACCACGGGTCATCTGTTTGTGGAGCCTCAGGAAAGAATTGACTGAGTACATGCACTTCAATGCAGTTGTATCAACTTAGCCACAGACAAATGACTTAGTCTATGTAAAATAATAACAGTATTTAACGGTGGAGAGGATACAAAATTGTTGCTGTTCAACCTGAAGTAACCTTTATACATGTTTTTATTTGTCTGTGCTTGTTTCTGGTTTCGCTGCTTTGTTTCAGGAAAAAGAATTCTGAAGTGCCATTGATATTTAATTGTATTTAATCAGGAGGTAATCAGCAATCTTAACTTGATGATCTTGACTTCTGATGAAAAATTTTGTTTTTAGTTTGTATGTAGAAGTTTCGATGTAAGAAAACCACACTCAGTGAAGCTTTAGGATGATCTGTTCAAGTGCTTGTTTACAACCTATTGCTTACTATGTAGCTTTTCCTGCCATCAACACCCTCACAATTTTTTGGTTTGTTGTTTTTCTTTGCATTATTTCTCTATCAAAAAAAATCAAAAAGATTAAATTTTTTGGCAGGAAACTATCTGTAAAATTTTAAATTAAAACATTAAGTTGATGTGATAGGGAGTTCACTCCTGAAATTTTAGGTAACAGGTACAATGATAACTGGTTTCATACATAATTTTAACTGTTGTCCCTTTCTTTTACTTTCTTTTCTCAGTGAAATGTAGCTTTTTGGAAGTCTTTGTGTGTCAGAGCAGCTATAATGTCTGGTAGGAATAATCATTTTGTTGGTACAAGAATAGAACAGCCAGGAATAAACTCCTAGCCTGAAGTAAAAGTCTTGTTACAGGTGCCAGAAAAGGCACTGTGTACCAAGGTATGGATAGAACAAACATTAAGAAAAAGAAGGTCATTTTTGTTTGTCATTTTGTGGTGTGAAGGAGTATATTCTGAAGTCTTTGTGTAATGCAAGTAAGATGCTTTTATTGTTTATTTGTCATGTTTGGTACTGCTGGAGACTGCACACTGCTATAATTTGGAAGCCTTTTATAATTTCAGACTGTGTTTCTCATGGATAATTGTTCTTTGTAGGGAGTCTTGTTCTTTGAATGTTATGTACAGCTTCACACTCTTCCCTTCAGCACCTGCTGGTTTGGGTTTTTTTAACTACGTGCCCCTTTCCACTTGAATCACTGTGGAATGCAGAATATCCCAAGGTTTCTTTGGAATAAATTTCCAAATGATAATGATATTGTGGGGTTGTTTTATTTTATTTTGTAGCTATAAAATAATCTTATTGTTTTGGCTTGTGAGGTTTATAACCTCATATGATTTCTTGTTGCTGTTATCTATAAAAGCCTCTCAAAAGTTTAAGGATCACAAGTCTTATTAAAGAAACATGCACAGAATCTATTTTACTTAATTGGCAAGCTGTCTAGGTGACTCAAAAATGTAGAAGCTGTATTTCTTAATATGTCTATAACTACAGTGAGAGAAAAAATGAAATTCCACAGTATTTATTTTACCTTTTTGTTTTATGGGCTCTGCCTGCAATTGTAAGAAAATCTTTGTCTTGGGAGTAAAACACATCTAAAGAAATATTGGCTCTGAAGATCATTCTTTAAATAATTTAAAATACCACTAAGAAATATGAAAATTAATTCAAAATGTTTCATTGTCTGTGGTTTAACATGGGGACTTTGTGATGGGAATTTTACTTTAATAGGATAATTTAAGTTTTTTTAAAAATAAATGAATCACGTAGGAATTTCTGTTAATTATATTTTTGTATCATTACATTAATTGCTGGATCAAATAGCAGTATTTACAATAAAGTCAGTCTTAATACTGTTTTATTCTTCTTAAAATTGCGTAGAGTATTATGAATATTCTGGAAGCTTGATGTTTGTGCACACACTTATTCAGCAAAGATTTTGTGTGCTGGAAAGGTAGTCTAGGTCAAAGTCAGGTGGAGAGCTTACCCATTTAAAGCTGATCTGTATCTCAGTTACTTCATGGGCTGATCTAGAGCTTCTTTGAATACTGCTGCATTTGTGATGAAATAAAAAAGTCATGACTTTTGAGTTTTGCTTACAATTTTGCTGAATAAATCCAAAGAAATTGTGTGATGTTTCCTCTGTATGTTGGGAATGGATAAGTGGAATGCAAACTAAAAAGGGCTTTTAAGGAGCCAGTCAAATCTGCAGCGGGCTCTCTATCCTTTCACCTGTGCTGGTAGCATAGAGAGCACGGAGGCTTGGAACTGAGACAGAGTGACAGGGTTGTTTAGCTCAATTGTTGATGCACTTGTAAACCCAGTACAGGAAAAATTAAAATGCAGTTTTAGTATATTTTAATTTGAAAGGGGGGCATTTTGTGCTTTAGTTTTTTTTATTTTGGGGGTTTGTACACTGGATTTATATATATGTATATATATTTTTATGTACAGGTAAATGTATGCAAGGAGTTTTTTTAGCAACAACTAAATATCTCGTGCATTTCTGTAAATCTGGGAAATTTCGAATTTAAACTTTTACATTTCAGGATATGGAAAGTTCTACATGTCTGTCTTGACAGTGAAATTCTTGGAAATTATTGCCACTCGTCTTAAAGACTTTTTCCACTTTTACAGTGTTGGTGGAATTTCGAAGGTGGGTTGGCACAGCTGATTTAAGTCATTCTTGTAACTCTTCCTGCTTGTGCAGTTATTTATCCACCCATCTTTTTAACTGGACACGCAAAAAATTGTGGTTGATAATACCTCTAAACACAGGTAAATAGATATAAACATTTCCTAGGATAAAAGTTTTATCTACATTTCAGAAAATTGTATGGGTAAATATAGAAAAATATAAATAGCGGTGCCTTGCTTTGTTCTTGTCAGTGCTTTCTTCCTTTTTCATGGGTTTTGTTTGCTTGCTGGTTTTAACTCTAATTTATTGATCATTTTTACACCATGGTCTTACAAAAATTTGAACGGGCAGTGAGCCGTAGTCTGGCACAGCAACATTTCTCAGTCAGTTTGGTCTAATTCGAAATTAGATTGGTAGTATCTATTTATTTTAGTTCTTTACTATCTATTGTAACAGCAGATGCCGGGTTGTGGTGTCAGCCCCTGGTTTCCTGCGCCCTGAGCTGTTTGACCCGACTGCAGGTGCTGCTGTGGTTTTGCTTCCTCGGGGTGCTGTCAGTGTCAGGTTACATCGTTCCTCCTCCCAGCAAGGAACAGACGAAGTGACCCTTGTAATCCTCCGTTTAGGACGAGGTAAATCAGTCTTTGGTGGTTTTCTAATTGCTCCACTGGTGAGCAGTGTTAACCGTGCCACCCGCTCGTCACTTATGAGCTCTCCTGTGGCTGATGGGACTTTCCTGCCTAGTTCAGCATTCAGAGTTTCTTCTGTCTTTCTGTAAGTCCAGATTTGGCTCAAACTTTGTGAGATGCATAAATGTACTTCATTAAAATCTTTCCCTCTGTCTTCTGCGTCTCAAGAGCGTCACCTTCCACAGAGCTTTAAGCTGTAGTACACTTTCATGCAGATATTTTAGAGGAAAAAACTCTCAGAATGAGCTGCAAGCAGCTCATTCCAGTGGCCTCTGTCAAGGGCACACACATCTCATTGTCTGGTTGGACAATGAGAGCTTTGCAGAGCAGAAATCTCCTTGGGTTCTATCACTGCAATATCTTTTTTTGTGATAAATAAGCTAATTTATCAGATGATATGAAGCAAAGCAAAAAAAAAATCCCCAAACGACAGCCCCCATACTTCATTGGAGAACGATGGGTGGGATTAGGGGAGTTGTGACCTCATCTGATATTAGTTTGTAAGGTCAGTTCTTATCACCAAAACTCCATTTGTTCCATGCCTTGCAGCTGTACTGGATAAAAGACTCATAGTTTTATTATTTCATAGTTTGGCAATTATTCCATCTCCTTCCTACTGAGGGCTAATGGTCATCTGATGTGTCCAAGGTCATGGAAACTTCAATTGCACATATTCAGGGGCTGGTTTATACATATATATAAATTATATATATTTCTGGATGATTTTTTCTCATAAGTTTGGAATAGATGGCAATCAGTGATCTGTGAAATTCTATATACATCTGTGATTATAGTTTTATAAATAAAAAATCCTCACCTGGGGAGTTTCATTTTAGTAAAGTGGTGACTTCTACCACGTGCCAAGAAATAAGTTGGTGTATGCAAATTAGTTATCTCTGAAAATATTAATTTTCAACTCCTTTGACTTTATTCATGTTATTTCACAGAAAACACTTTAGAATCTGAGCTGACTTTTTTTTTTCCTTGAACATATAGCTGAAGGGCTAATAATGTAAGATAAATATATTTTTTTTCTTGAAGTGGACAGAATTCAACTCAGCTCTTAATGAGCACATCTTTTATAATAAAAAAAAAAAATACAAAGGAAAAGGAATATTAATGTAAAAAGTTGAAGACCAAGAAAGGAATTAGAGAAAACTGACTTGACAGAATGTGAACATGATTTAAAAAGAAGGGTTTCAGGAGCAAAAGAAAAATTCTTTTTATATGATGTGGTCTGATGTGCAGTGAAAGGGATTAAATTGAATATTGATTTTTGGAAAGGTATGACTATGCTGTTAAAATTATAAAGAAAAAAAACCCCAAAACACTGTACAAGAAAACAATGAGAGAATTGATCCCCAAGGAAAGTTGCAACCGAGGGCCAAATTCCAGTTGCCATGTCCTCAAGGGAGTGTCATGGATTCTGTAACTGGCAGAAATGCATTGGGCTGATGATAGCAATCAAATAAAAAGTATCCAAGTAATTGATAGAGAGGGTGAGAATGTGAAGTTAATGATGAAGAATTCCCACCTAAAAACCCTTCAGCAGTAATGACGAACTGATGTCCAGCATGATGAAGGATGAAATGCAAGGCAGTAAAGAGTGAGGAGAGATTAGGCCATTTTCCAAGCAGGCCAAAAATAAGATAGATGAAACAGTTAATACTTCATAATTAAACATGTGCAAATTACTTGACTAGGCTGAAGCTTAAGCAATTGAAGTGATTCTTTTCAAAAACATAATTTAGCTTTCAAGAGGTTATAGAGAATTAACTGGCTAATGGGATTTGTACTGGCCATGTCATGGAGTCTCAAAAATGTTCCAAAGTAGATCTGTTTTCTTCAGATATACAGAGAGATAGTTTAACATCTTCATTCCAAGTGGGGGTTTGGTCTAGATATGCATTAGTCAAGGTTTATATAATAGCATCTTTTCACTTCAAGGAGTGAGAAATCCACTTCAGAAGGATAAGAAGGGGAGATGGGATTTGAGTGCTAGAAGGTGGAAAAGTGGTGAAATAAAATATGCGGCCAAATGTGCAGTCCTAAAAATGTCTCCTCTATGTCTCTGTGATCAGAATTCATAGGCATGTGATGAAGAATTAAAAAAGAAAGAAGGATTTTTTGTCAATGTATATCTCTTTTCTAAAGCCTTTTCTTGAAAGGACCAAGCAGCTTGGATCTTTCCTGTGTCACACAGTAAGTACAGGTCATCAGCTACTGTTTTGCTTTTCTCGGTGCAAGAAACTCTTGTGTCTCCTGCTATGCCATGGTTGAAGCACAGCTTTTGTTTCAGTGCCTTCTCCCTTTCAAGATATTTATATCCACATCAGCTGTATTTTCAGCCAGCTGTAGGTTAAGGAAAGGAGTTTGCAACACTTCACTTTTCTATTTCTAGAGTGTTATAAGGCAGAAGTTGCTTTTGGTTCAGTAGACCAGAAGAGAGTGAGAGTGTATTAGGGAGCATGGTTTTACCACTGAGACTAGATCTATATACTATTCTTCCCAGTGGGAATACTTCATGGAAGAAGAGAGAGACAGCTGTTCAGACCTTGTTCAAAGACTAGTTAAAAAACCCCACCCAAAACACTCTGAAATTGCCCCAGATTCCAAGTCAGAACATCAGCTCTACCAGGTAAGACTCCCATCAGTGTTCATATATTTATTCATTTGGGAATGCTTCCTCTGGGTGCTTTGTTACCATCTTACCCTGTCCTACAGAGTACCAGGGAAGATCAGAAATCTTTGGTGGCATAAGGAGGGAAGAAGGAAGATGCTGATGTTGCTAAATGCAGGTGCTCACACGTTATTGGACCTCACCCTGACCCGTCAGTTCTGTGCACAAATGAACACATTCTTGTTTTGAGCCCCGATTGTGTAGAGGGGGACACATGTTAACAGTGTGAAAGGCAGCTAACAGCTTGTAGCTGCAAGTGGAGAAACCAGGAGATGTGGCCATGGCTATGAGATGTTGCAAAGCCCAGAAACAGACTGTACTGTTGTGCTTATGGATTTCCCTTCACAAACCTAGAGAATAGAAAGTACTATTACCTCGCTCATGAGCTGCTGGCAAGCAAGTGTTCAGTGGCAGGTATCCTGGAAATTCAACTGAATAGGTTTAAGGGTGGGCTTTGGAAGCCACTATAACACAAATAATTTAATATCTGTGTAGTTGTGACTAGTGGAAAAAATATGTTGTGGCATAAATCAAGAGACACTAATGCATTTTGTTTCCTTGCTATCCATCCAAGTTTTGTTTGACAAATAATGCTACTTGTTTCTCTGTGTTGCTTTTGGCATTCTACCTTTTGCCTGTTTGGTGGCTGTGCTGCACAGTTATTGGTTCTGCTTCTAAAGCTTATTGTTAACTTCAGTGTTTTCCTCATGGGCTCCAGATAGTTTGTTTTACTTTGTTATTAAATAAATGATGTCAGCTCTGCCAGTGCAAAATCTTAAATAGAAGCAGGGTTCTTTGATTCCTCTGAGGCTGCTATAAAGAGCAGCAAGATAAACTGCATTCCCGTGGATGTGTTCATTTCATGTTGCTTAGCTTACCTTGTGTGAAATTCTTTGACTCCACCGTTTTCTTGCATGGGAAATTTTTAGGTATTAGTTATCCCATGATGAAAACAAGTTTTGCTTTGACAGCAAAAGTAGTCTTAGAACTGCTCATCCATCTCAACGTGCTCCATGGAGTGCCATCATATAATATGAGGCTGTCCTTTATTTCTTAGAGGGAACAGAAAGAAACTACTATATTTAATCCTTGAGTTATGAATAATACTGCTTTCCCTAATGGAATGGAGAAGTGAATTAGTTGGTTTGCAAATTTAACTATGTAGCTATATTATTATTAAAGATTAAAAAGCCTTAAAAGTAGAAATAACCTAGTGATGATACCTTGATGCTTCTTAATACAGATTGTCTTCCCTATTTAGGGAGTGTTTGCATCCTTCATCCTGGTGTTCCTGGCCACAAGTCTGGTCCTGTGGTGCTCCCAGCATCCATCAGACCTGAATGTGGACGGGGTTAGCCAAAATCTGAGCAGAAGGGCCCTTTTTCACTGTCTTTGTGGAATTCCAGACAAGAGAGCATGTAAAGCATAGTTCCATGTTCAGAACAGAGCTCAGTCCAAGAACCAGTGGGATTGGTTTTTCCTTTGAGCAGTGAAAGCACAATGACTTCTACCCTCCTCCTTGCTGCCTTTCCTTTTCCAGTATGTTTAGGGTTTGCACAAGGTCAGGTAAATCATGCGCTTTTGTACATGCTAAGGAACATCTTTGAAGATTACAGGGAGTCGTGTGGGTTTTACTGTCTTCTGACATACCCTGTATACAGGCAAAAAGTGCAGAGATGCAGGGAAAAACAAATAGCAAATACTGCAGCGTGTGTTGTTTCTGTTACATCAACTCTAAGGCTAAGGATTAAAAACTGTAAGTGGAACATGAGAGCTGTCATGTGAAGCAGTAACTGCAAAGAAAGACACTTCTGTCTAGATCATAATGTGGCAAACTTGTAGCAATTTAAATATTTATAATAGTTTAAAAAATGACAGCTAATGCTTAAGTCTTGCTACAACTGTCACAAATTATATTCCCTAGGTGTTTATTGTTCTTGGGGTTTCTTTTGTTTGCTTGTTCTTAAATGATGTTTTTTGAGTCTCACATTCTGGAAGAGAAGTCAATCAAATTAGATAACATAAAGTTAAGTGTAGAATCACTCTCTGTTTTCTGTGGATATTACAAAATGATATTCTAACTGTCCTGTGAAGCCTTTGCTTTAGAAACTCTGCCTTTCTGAGTTTCTAAAGAAGTTTCTTCAGAATTTCTCTGAAGAAATGTATCCCTTCCCCCTCTCTGTTCTGTTAATGGTATTTGAGCAATCCTGCCTACTGAGTGGAAAAGCAAATTTGCTTTGTCCTTTATGAGTTGTATTTATCCTTCATGAATATCCACAAAATTCAGCAGGGATTTGGCCAAGAAAGTTGAATCATTCCTCCCAGAGAAGAAAGTTGTAAATCTGGGAGGGTGGTGCTGTTTGTACAAGATCTAAAAGCAGCTTTCAGAATTTGCTAGAGAGGCTTGTGTAGCTTTAAGTAAGGAGATTATGTCAAATGCTGACTAAAGCTGAGAGCTTCCAAAGGCTCTGCCTAGCAGAAAATTAATAAATAGCTTTTGAGTCCTCCTGGGGCAAGGACTTCTCACTATGACATATTTCGGTTTCCTTGTTTGGCCATTAGTCAACCCAAGTTTCCTCATTTCATCTGTGTCAGTCCTGTGCTCATCTTTCACTAATACATTAATGATGGGCTTGCTTTTGGCTTGAATCATTTTTTCTGGGTATTCATTTTATTCTCAGAGCACCAGAGCAGAACATCCTTACCCTCATGTCAATCCTACTTAATGAAAAATAAAAGAAAATTATTTGAATTTGTATTTAGATGTTCATTTGAAAATTTGTAAGAAAGCAAACACTAGTGATGGGTTGGGTTTGCTTTGGGTTTTTTCTTGGGATGCTTTTACTATTTGAAGAACTGATTGTATTTTTTTATCTCAATACAAGGAGATGATAAAAAGGAATTCAACTTGAATTGAAGTAAAAACTTGGAGGATAAACTGCAGGATTTTTCCAAAGGGACATAAATAGCAGGGATCCCATTCTATTTCTTAGCTTTACAAGATTATTTTGGACTTCAAGAAGTGTGATTTGAATAAACTGCATGCTACCATTGAGGATTTTCATCCCATATCTTCACCAACGTTTGAGTCGGATCAGTGCAGGTGATGCCCTGGAATATCTCAGTTTATACCTGCCTTGCACTGTGAGGATCAGATTCCCACATTTCATTACTATATTTTAGATACCTTTTTAATAAGGCACTGTACAAACTTCTGTTTTATTGAATGAAGTGGCTTGAAAAACACACTGGATATAAAAATCAAATTGGGCCCAAGTCTGTCTTCACTGAAGCTTAGAAAACCAGAAGTTCCCTTGAAGTAAATGGATATCATAAACCTTCTCAATTCATTATAGAATGCAGTATATTAGAGAAGCAGGGATATAAGAACTACCTTTTGATCATACTTCTTGAATAGCACCCCAGTTTGAGTATACAGTCTTTTTCTTTTGTTCTCTTTCCTGACAAACATCAAAGAAACAAATATTTCTATAAACTTCTATTTGTAGAAAGTGTGTAGAAAATATCCCTTATTCGGGGCCACTGAATCAGTTGTCAAAGAGAGCAGCTGTGAATCCTGATAATTGCCTAATTAATCTAATGATACATTTCTCCTATCATGATCCATCTAATACATTTCTGCACTGGATTTAAATTCTGCAGCTGAGTTGTTTTGATGCTGGTTTTGGATAGTGACTTTTAAAATTGAAATATGCCTAGGTGCATTAATAAAGCTGAGGATGTAAAAGTCATTTTCCAATAACTCAATTATTCTCAGTAAATGTATGGTAATAAAAGGTCTCAAGGATGTGGGGATTTATTATTCAGCTGGTAGATTTCTAATTAACTACCAGAACTTGGTTAACTGGTATTTCTTCTTTCCATCATTTTTCTACCTGGGTGGAGAATATACTGGAGTATTGAAATGGGAGGTGGCAGTCTTGGGAAATTAAGTATTCTTCCAGCTCCAAGGGTGGCCAAACTACATACTGCTGCTTTGGGATAATTAGCCTACTTTGTATAGTTATTCTGATATATTTTTCCTAAGCTTTGATTCCAGGCAGTTCTGTAGTCACGCAAATCACAAAACAGAGCCTCAAATGTATCTCCCCAAAAGAGCTCAGAACAAATTAGTCTGCCAAGCATACATGTGTGGATAATCAATTAAACTAATATAGCCCTGATTTAAAACAAAACAAATAATTAAACACATACAGCATGTTATTGCTAAAATACAGGCTAAAGGAAAATAGTGTAGTTAAAAATACACTACTAATAGATAGCTAGTGTCGTTTTGTAGAGTTCATTTGAAATCAATTTCAATTTTACTATCCAGTCTGTGAGTAGTAGAAAATTTCAGAAACTAAAAGGGACTTGGGAAACAATTAGTTGGTGGCAATTTAGAATTTCCTTTTTTTTTCTTCAAAACCCTTTTTTTTCCTCCTGCACTGTCTGTAAACCTTTGAGCAGGACCAAACATTATATAATAGTTCCTCTTGTTTGAGGGGAAAAAAAGTTACTAGTCATCTTTTAGTTCCTGCTCTATCCAGCGAATTCACAAGAATGATTTTACACACTGAGCAGATTCTGTCACTTGAAAATGTTTTCAATTCCCCATAGCAGCAATGTTATAGAATTTGTGTCTTTTCTACCTAAGCTGAGTCTTTTGGAGAAGAGGCATAGCTTTGGAGTCCGTAATCTCATATACCATTTGAATCTTTCCCCCTTGTCCACTGTTAATCAATCTTTGCTGGCAGATTTGATGACTTATGCCATATATTAATTTGGAAAATACCTTACTTAAGTAACAAACAGCAGAGTCAAGGATGATAGAGAGACTGACACAAGAAAAGGCATGTTTGGGGACAGGGAATGTGAGACTCCAGTTTTGGTTGTTGTCTTTCAATTAACCCCTTGTGCTTCAGCTGTCTGGAATGGAAGCAACTGTGATGGGTATTTAATAATAATTTGAACTGGTACTGCAATCTATTTTTTTTAAGCTTGCATTAAATGCAGGTGAAATATAAGTGAAAGTAATCTCAGCCTCTACAGTTATGCTGGAAAAATTGAAAGTGGTATCTTTCAATCTAATGATTAAAGAACCAAGAACATGGGCTAATACTTCAGTGGTACTGAACTGTAAAAACATTGACTCATCCTGGGGGCTAGAGGCAATGAAAAAAACCATATGCAACTCATTCCTACTGTTTATGTGCAAATGAATGGCGTTATTTCTGTGCCAAGAGGAAATGCTGATAAATATTTCCTTTTTCAAAGAAGAATAAATTACTTGTTTCATGAAGGATTTTCCGTGCTAAATTACTGTTCATGCCATATACTACTCTACTTGATAGCTAAGATACAAATATGCTAAATTTATTTTGTCTTGTTAAAGCCATAATGACGAGATTGGTTTAAGCAACTGGTACTTTAGTGACGTGAGAGTATTTCGGAGTAGAGTAGTCTGCAGTCAAGATCAGATCATACTATTTCCTTCTTTGTGACCAAAGAGCTGATAAATGTGTTAGGTTTGAATGATTCCAATGAAGCAATGCAGCTTCTAGTTAATTTTTATAATCATAACCAGCAAAAGTGGTTCAGTCTGGCTGCAGGTTTTCTGAAGGGAAGCAGAATATACGTATAACCTAAATGCAACTATGAGGCTGCACTTCACTGTCACAGCTTTCTTCCCCTGAAAAACAATTTGTAAGATGTAGGAAGGCATGTTGAAGGCTATGGTGCATTTTGGCCCCTCCTAACATTTTTTGGTGTGAACATTCCAATTATCTACCAACTTACATTTCAAAATACAAAGCTGATTTTTCTCTACTTTTAACTTCCTGCCTTGTTTAGTCAGAGTATATTATCACAGGAGAGGTTGGTTTGTTTGTTTTCTTTTTACTTTATCTTCCTAAAGAGTGTAGTTTAGTAACATCCTGAACTTGGTATAACTATAAAATATTTCTGTTGTTGTAATGCTGGAAATTCGAAAATGGCAAAAATTATATCTATAGTTAAGTTGTTGACTTTTTGATCACTTTGGAAAACTTTCCTCCTCTTTTAAGGAACAGGAAAAGAAAAGGCTTTTTAAGTCATAAGCCATCATTTTTATACATCTTGCATGCTAGATGAGTAGGTCTTTGTGCTTTTTGAAACTTTTTTTGCTGTATTTGGTAACGTGCTCAGTAGCATCATCCTCTTTGTGCTTTTTGATGCATCTGGGTTAAGGTTGCCTAGTTTATTTTAGCTACATACTCTTAAAAGGAGCAGCAAAAGGAATCCTCTAGGGCTTTTTCAAACAATCTAAAAACCTGTACTCAGTACAGCTCCTGAAATCCCATTCCTAATTTGACCATGGGTCAGGAAACTTTCAGCCTTGGAACCTTGAGTGGCTTCTGTAATTGAAGTCAGTGTGGTGTGAA
>WAAE01046138.1:0-13202 GCA_013400495.1 Nicator chloris | reverse complement strand
TTTTTTTTTTAATTTGTACATTTTAATTCATAGATCATTAAGTGAAAAGACATTTTTGAAGCAAAGTAAAGTCCTGAAGGCTGGAAGTAAAGTGAAAATGTATTTTTCCTAAACGTTTTAGTATACATTAAAATGGGGATAATTTGAGATTTTTGGGTATGAACAAAAGAGTACCAGAGAAGGAGAAGAAGGAATTAGAGTAATGTGGGAATCAATAAAAAGTAGTCTTTTTTTCAAAGTTTTGAAACTGGAATTCTTCATGTATGGACTTGTTCTGGCCAGCTGCTACATATGTGCTCTGAGATAGCAGCTGCCTTTTCATGTGTCTTTCTCAGTGATGGTGCTTTTGATTACTATCAGTTTTTATCAAGCCATATGCACAATTAAGTGAAGTTGAGACTCATTACTGTTTTATAGGTATGAATCAGCATTGCCTAGGAAGAAGCTGGAGTTAAGCTGGTGACCAATAAGAAACTGTGACTGCAATATTATGTTGATGAAACACTTTTAACCATTACCTTAAAATATTTTCTTCTTTTTCTTTAAGAGGTGAAGGCACGAATACTCTTGGCACTTCTAGAATATACAGGTAATTTTGCTTGTTTTGGGAGGGAGGGAAGTGGATGTGGATGGTTTGAGATAGTTTTTGCTTTTGAACAGAAGTACTGTGTTTACATTAGGGGGAAAGTCTCAGATATGATAAAACCTGATAATCAGCAACTTTATCCCACTGTTTGGAGTAAGGATTCCTGAAGAACACAATTTCAGATATTTTTTAACAAACACTGCACATTCTGTTTTCCTTCTTTTAATGCAAAATACCTTATCTGGTCATTTACTCTAGATCTTGGCAGATAAATTAAGTACTAAACACTCAGCTTTTGCACAGTGTCTCAACCGTCTTTCTTCTCTTGGTGTTTTCTTATTTGCTGTGTTTCTTTTCATTCCCTTCTGTTGCCAGATTTATGTGGCTATTTTAACCCATGCCTTTCATTTTATCTCTTTCTAGAGAATATATAAGTTCCTCCTTTCTGGAAGGGCTCTGATTATTCTCTGTATTAATTCTACTATCATGCCATACAGCATACAGCTTAAAATACACAAAATAGGGATGTGTGTCTGCAAAATTATTGCCACTGAATTGGTATTTAAAAAATATCCATGACACAAGTTTCCCTACAGTTTGTAGGTGCCTACATGTTCAAGTAGGCAGTCCAATTTCACTTTAAAAGCTCATTATTTTGACCATCTTGCAGCACTACAAGAATGCATTATTTAGCTTTGTTATGACACTCATGAACAATTTTATAAAGCGCATTATAACCTTTGTTGTCAGATTTCTTCAAAATATTAGAAAAGTTTTTAGTAATTCCTCATTTATCTTAAAATAAGAAGCAAGTTGAGAAAATGTCCTAGACTTGATTTTTTAAAGCAGTTTTCCCTATTTATGTTGTTTATAAGTTGCTAAACTCTGTTTTATTTAGAGTAAAAAAATTTTTGTAGGACCCCAAAGTGCTCTTGTATTCAGTCTGATTTTCAAGTAGTATTAAATGAGATCTAGAAATGTGTTTGAGACACAGGAGGGCTGCTTCAGAAGCAGGAAATACAGAGGAAGTCAACTGCTGTTAGAGAGGAAGAGATAAAATTCAGCAAAGTGAGGGAACAATATGTGTTGGGCTCAAATCCTGAGCACTGCTGTAACATTGGAAAGGTTTTGACCATGGAGAAGCCCGTGGGATTTTTGAATCTGGAGATGTATGTAGTTTTTAAAGATGAAAATTCTCTCTGTTCTGGATTTGCACAGCTTGAGAGAGACAGAGAGGTTGATTTGAACAATTGAAAAAAAAAAAAGCATTGAGAGCACAAACAGTAGTGCTTTGACCATTTATGGAAAGTATTGCCTAGGTTCCAAGAAACTGTCAAATAGAATGGAAATAATAGCAAAAGAGTGTTCACTATTATCAATAGCTGAGGAAAAGACTGAAGAAGATCTCAGAGGAAAACAGACAGAATGAGGTTACTTTGAGAAATACTTGGAGTCCAGAAAAGCACATTTTTAAATTTGGTAGTAATTTTGTGAGTACCGAGTAATTTCTGCTGACTTATCCAGTCATCAGAATTCTTGTCAGCTCCGTAGAAAAGTTGGAAAAGGACCTAAGCCTCTTAGAGACAGAGCAATCTAGTAGCAAAGACAAATATTTCAGGCTTTGGAAAGACCTCTGTATCACCTGATCTGCTTCTCTTGCTCTGAGAAAGATTAAGTCTACCTGTACCATTGTGATTGATGTTTGCCTAACAGCTTATAATGATAAAATTACTTGAAGACCTTCAGAAAAGAGGACAAGAAGGAAGCGCTTCTTGATGAATGAATATTTATCATCACAGTTTTGTTCTTTATTGAGAATATGTTTCCCTTTCTAATTCTTTTGACCTTTAGCTAATCTAATACTTGTGCCCTTCAGAATAATTTGGTAGGTTAGCTAGTCCCTAATTTGAATCAGCCACTACTGTTCCATAGCTATCTACCTACAGACCTGTTCTGGACTTTCCTGGCACCATAAATATCTGCTGTTTCCTGGATATGTGATGCTGCTCTGTACTTATTTTACAGATTCACATTCATATAAACTTTATTTGGATAGATTGTGTTCTGGTAGCTATACTGTGCTTTCCAGCAGACAGTCTTCATCTGCCCTCTCCAGCTGGTAGGTGTGGAGTCAACCAAATGATGCAGTCATGTTAAGAGCTTCTGACTGTCCTTGCTTTCTTGTGGGAAGTAAATGTTTGTGGACCCAGCTTGCTCTCACATTGCAGCAAAGAGGTCTGACTTGCCTCCATTGTCCTGTGACGTCAAAAGTATATAGAATTTATGCTATGTACATAAAAATCTATGAGAGAAACGTACATTGTTTATGAAGAAATACTTTTAATTCCAGATTTTGAATACACTCATGCAATTTTAGAATCGTAGCACACTATTTTAATGAGGAAAATGGCTAATTGGATCATGGAGTACTATGAACTAGAGATAACATTAGGCTGTAAACTTGTAAGTTGCTAGACACTGAAATGACATGCTTTTTAGACAAAGAACAAGAATTTCAGCCTTTGCTTTAACTAATTTTTTGCTGTTAACTAATCTCCTGCTTAATTTTGCTTTTCCTCTTTTGGCTTTCACACCCCACAGACAGCGAGATACAACTGAGGCGGGACATGGTCTTCTGTCAGAGCCTGGTGGCCACAGTCTGCGCGTTTTCAGAGCAACTGATGGTGGCCTTAAATCAGATGTTTGACAACAACAAAGAATATGAAATGGAGACCCTGGAGGCCAGCAGAAGGTGGTTGGAACAGATAGCCAGTGCGGGTCTTCTCCTTCATTTCCAGTCCCTGCTCTCTCCAAACCTGGTAAGACTCCTCATGTGTCATGCTTGGTCAGAGCCCCTTTTCGTTCCCTGAACCCGGGACAGGGTTAAATAGTTTTGGATGCAAATCTAATTTTCTGTGTCCTTTGTGCTTATCTTGGTACTTAGTTAGCTGCTATTTGGAAAAGGTACAATTCAGATAATTACAGATTTGAGAAACGCTTTGTTATGATATGGGACATAAGTTTTCCACAAAGACAGTATTCCGTTTGCTTTGAGTTAGCAGACAGTGAGTTTACACTTGACTCCCCACGGCTGTTGTAGCTGTTCCCTGGGATTGAATACAGTATTAGGTGACAAGCAGAACTTCATTTTGTAATTAGCAACAATAAAAGATAAATAAAATACCTGGTTTAGGTAATTTTATCAGCCTTCCCCCTAAAAAACTATAGGTGTAGTTGAAGGAGTAAATATGCTGGTCTGTTTTCTCCTGTCATATGGAAAATCCTTGTAGCCTGTCAGAGTAATTGGAAATCGGCTGTTTCTTCACAAGCCTTGGCAAAGAGCCATGGCTTAAGAAACAATTAAAAATGGGACATGGCTTTGTGGTCCCTTAATCCTCAGTTATCCAAAGTGCTTCTTTAGCTATTTAAGATGCTTCTCACACTGGACTGGTTCCTGCTAACCAGAGGGACTGTTAAACAGTCTGCATAGCCTGCTCCATGACAGTCTTCTCTACCTCTGGAGCTGCTCACTAAAAATAAAACTCCAAGTCAATAACAGATGATGTTCTTAGTTTCAAAGATGTTCTCTCCTCTCCTTGTCTGTCTCGGCAGCAAATTGCTGACAAGTTGACATAAGAAACTTTAGAAGCAGAAGAAACCAATACAAATAAAGGTATTTCTAAATCACAGTCATTAAGTCTTAGTCTATGCTGCTGTTGGAGAGCACTGGCTTAAGCCAGTGTGTCCATCTACCTCACAGGCAGTTGTGGTATTGGGTTTGCATGGGTGTGTGCAGCTTACAAACATAAAATCAGGGCCTCAGAGAAACAAGGAGCTTGTGAAGAAGGCGCTGTCTGGGGAGCTTGGACTCGCGTCTTGAGCCCTGGATGCTTTTTGACAACGTGTAGCACCAACAGGTGGTGCAATACTTGGAGTTCAAGAGTATATTCCATTGGTGCCTGTCTAATGTTTTTCCATGTGCTTTGTTGTTATATCACAAAGCAACTGTTGTCTTTACAGCTCTGAATAATGATAGTTTTTCTCTCAAGATTGCAGTGATTTCCTTTTTAGTGAAAATGTGTGCTACTCAACTATTTTCACTTAATCAGATATCAGCAGTATGCATTGTCCAATTGAAAATAAAATTCAGTCTTTTCTGCCTAACAGTTCTTAACCAAGGGAAATGTATTTAAGGGCAGCTTTTTCAATACCTTCTCAGCATTATTTGGCTTACAAATGATCTGTGTTATTTTAAACAAGGGTATTTGAAGGAAATTACACTCATTATGGCCAGAGTTCAGTAAAGAATGAGCAGTTGTGCAAGAGTTTCCCACGCTGCTCTGTGGTATTCAGACTATTCTGCTGACAAAATCGCTCTGTCCATAGGCTTCATAAATTGAACCAGAAGACAAGATATTTCTAGCAGATTTGCTTTTTCATCAGTACAAGGGGAATGCTATTTCACTATATAGATCAGGGAAAATCATGGACTTTTTTTCTTCTGTTCTATCATTCTGTAAACTATAATTTATTGTCAATTTATGGGCGGCTATTTATTATTCTTTGCCATCCTAGCGTTTCAGTTCTTAGAGGGGGAAAACGCATGCCTCAGATTTCCCTTTGGCTCTTGCTAATCTAAAGAGCCAGAGGAGGGCTGTGTAAGGAATAGAATTACTTTAAGTGATTATCGATTTAAGCTATAATTGCTCTGCATAGTTAACTCAAGATAACCATAATTGTAGATCACTATTTTCCTTTTTAAAGTTTCAGTTAAGTGTCCTGAGAAATCCTGGATCTCTTTAACGATCTCTTTAGCTCAGGGGTATGCAGAGTGAACTATAGGTGCAAATCAGAGTATTGGCACATCTATGTACTTGATTTGTGCCTGGAATTTTGTAGGTGAAGTGCAAGTCATCCTGAGCTGTAATTTCCCTGAGCTTCTGGTTCAATTATTGGTGCTTAGAGTGGACACAACAAACTCTTATATGTTGTTCATAAGTGAAATCCTAGTTATGGAAGTTTTAGAAGAAAATTGCTAAAAAATAAATACGGTTTTCACATTTCCCTTCTATAGCTTTACAAGATAGATGTGGTGGCAAGACAAGGTGATAAAATCTGGTCTTACAGAATAATGACAGAATTGTTTGATTAAAAGACGTGAGAATTAATAGTAGTTATAAACTACCTATTAATTTACTGTATGATGTGATAACATTAATTTTAATAATCTCGAACTAGCAGTAAAAGGGAAAATGCCAATAGAAACCAAGATATTTACCTCATCTAGGAGTTAAAGAGGTTATACACTGCAGTAGTGAAATGTTGTGCAACAGTGTAGTTAATTTTATGTTCTGATCTCTTATATTATTTCTGGTAGGGAACACATCTGGGTGAAATGACCTTTCCAATATTTATTTTGCCTTTTTTAGGCTGATGAACAAGCTATGCTAGAAGATACTTTGGTTGCATTGTTTGACTTGGAAAAAGTTACTTTCTACTTCAGACAATCAGAGCCAGAACCACTAGTTGCAAGTGAGTGAGTAATTAATATCTGGGTTTTACTGGGTTTGTAACATTTTTTGTTCTAAGAACATCACCTCCCACAGGGAATCTTATATAACTTGGAATTATGGAGAATAAGTAGGTGTATATCTCTCCTGATATTCCTAGATGTACTGAAATACAGCTATCATCGGTGACAATGCAGAATCATTATCTGGCAATGTCAGTAACCTTGGGGGCAAAATTGTTTGCTGAGCTGAACTTTCCATTGGGAGTATGTGACTGTATCAGGAAAGTCCCTGGAAGACCCAGCTGTTGTTGAAGAAATGTGTAAAAATAGCTTGAAGGTCTTGCTAGGGAAAAACAACCGATATGAGATAAAGAAGCATAAACCACATTTCATTTTGTTGTGTGAAAAATAAACAGCTCTTTGAAGAGTTCCTTGAAAGGACAGGGCAGGCACTATTAGGATCGCTTTAAATTGGGCAAGAAGCTTTCTCTGAGACCTGCTGCTGTAGATGATCAGGGTCCTGAACCCTTCCTCACAAAACTTGCCCAACTCAGCAGGAAAGGACCGTCTTTGCAGTCTGCTGTTCATACACTGCTCATTTTCAGCCTCTCCTTTATTAATATATGTTCAGCCAGTAGATATTTTCCTGCAGTGAACTTTGTTTAGTGAGCAAAAAGGCCTAATTTTTTTCCTGTCTCATAAGTCCCCTGGGAAGGGAGGAAGCATGTCTGCTTCACATCAAGCCCTTCTGAAACAATTCCTTTGCTGGATTAAGACCACACTGGAGAGAACTTCTGCAATAACCAAAACCAGGAGACACAAAGCTACTCCACAAAGCTGCCTGTGCTCTGGAGAATTCAGTAGCACAGGGCTGATAGTCAGGTAGGATTTAGCCTGTGTAAGACCACAGTTATTTTGGTGTGATTCAAGTAAGGCTCCTGCTCACAGTGTTTTAAAAAGAAGCCCTGCAAACCAGGTAACAGCATGGAAATGCAGCTCCAGGAGGGCCTCCTGATGGGGAGTTAATGCTATACCTGTGTCATAAACTGTTCATATTGCTGGATCTTTCAACTGAGGAGTCTGTGCTAATAAACAGGAACTCCATGTGTTCAAGGATTGTAATGAATTCTGTATTTTCATTTGGTTTAAATGCTGCCACCACAGTCACTCTGAGTATGCTTACAGTAGTTAAGAACAGGCAAATTCTTTTTTTTCCAGTTATGATTCTGCATAATCAAGAAGAGAAAATAAGTGTCTTTCTTATTATCATATGTAGTGAAAAATGTTCCTTTGTAATCTTTACTGTTTAGGTACAATGTGATTTATGCACACAGTAAAAAACTTTATGTAATAATAATACTAATGCAAGTCAACATGTTTTGTTGTTACTGTTTTCAACTTGGAGACTTATGGAAACAATGTATAATGAAAAATACTGAATGTTGTGTCTGCTGTGATTTTTTAATCTAACTGCTAGAATTTTGTGTGTAACAGTTTCTGGAAAAGAATGTCATTGCTTTTGCAATCAAATTGTAACACTGACTGTATTTTTAGATGTACCAATCACATACCAAGCAGAGGGAAGCCGGCAAACACTGAAGGTTTACTTCTACCTTGATGGTTACCATTTTGAACAGCTTCCTCAAAGGCTGAAGAATGGAGGAGGATTTAAAATCCACCCAGTACTTTTTTCACAAGGTAACTTGAGGTTAAATTCACCCTGCCCTGCTTTTCTCACACAATAGCTAACTCTCTTTAAACTGCCACTTATTTACTCTGATTTGGATCCTCTGCAGCCATAAGGGTACAATGCTTATATTTAGATGTTGTTTAATGTGGGCATTTATTGAGGACTTTGAATTGAAATGAAAATTGAAGAAATTCTGATGCCTGTAATAAAACATAGAGGCATGATTATAAATTTCTAAATTTATGCCAGGTACACGATTCCAGCCGCAAAGAGTGAATCTTCATTTATCAATACTGTTTTGTTCTTTTTAGCCGTTAATGGACAATAGTCAGACCATGAAACTTATCCTTTAGAGTGTTCTGCTCTTCAAATGCTATCATAATCTTTTCCCATTACTTCATATTTGAGGACTAAATTGTTATCCCCCTGAGAATTCTGTCTCCTCAAAATGTTATGAAGAGTTAAATGGCATTTTCAGGCTTATGTAGTTATTGCTCTGCAAACATTACCAAGTGAGGAATGGTGGCGCTGATGCCCAGACTGTTCATAAATTACAGGCAGCCTGCATTAGCTGCAGTGTCATTACAGTCATCAGGAGCGTGAAGTTTGCCTCACTGAAATGGTGAATGTGAGCTGCTGATTGCCTTGAGCCGCCTTTCATTTCACAGGGAGCTGAAAATACTCCATACCTTGTGAAAGACTTCCAGGGCCTGTGTGGAATAGGCAGAAGTCGGGCATACAAATGAAGTTTTAGAGGGATGCTTGGTCTCTGATAGTCAAGGAGGACGTAAAAAGAAATAGCGCACAGAAACATAAATAAATAGCTGAACTTACTATAAAGTTAAAACACACGATTTTTATAAAAATAAAAGTTTGGTTTTTAAACAAGCTAAATAAGACTTTGGTGATTTTCTTTTGAACAGATTGATTTCAGTCACAGGGAAAAATGAGAACGCCGAGCAGGAGGCAAATTTCAGTAGTGCAGACCAAAAAAGCACTTGAGAGAGAACAGAAAATACCTTGGTTCATCTGAGTTCCTGGAAATACTATTTTTTTTAGATTGGAGAAGGGATTCGGTGTGCTACGGGATTTATTTAACAAAATTTTTTCCACTTCTGTTTCCAATAGCCAAAAAAAAATTGATTCTTAGGATAAGCATCTCTGTAGTCAGCTAAAGGAAAAGGATAAGGATCCATTCAAGTGTTTACATCTGCTTAATATTTTTCAGTAGAATGGAAAGTTTCTTCTTTCTTTATCGTATCAAATTTCTTTAATTTTCAAGGACCATCCTCTAAAATAGTCCTCTGGATTCCAAGGATAAGAAGTCCTGGATAAGTCTTTAAATCCTAGTGTTAAAATCATTATTTTGAGGTTTTTTTACCTCATTAATGAGTGGATTGAGATTCTATTTTTTACTTCTTTCCTATGAGGTTTGGCTGACCTGGCATCAAACTAACTCAGTAGATTCCCATCTGTAACTGAAATTTATTAGCTGCTAATGTAGGACTCTTATTTAAGTTTCTCTGCGAAGTAAATTTTCACTCCCTCAATCTAAACATTGGTAGATTGTTTCCTGCCTAAAATACAATAGTTCATGATATTTTCAAACGGAACATTTAGAAGATCATGGTTTTGGAATATTTTGTCAAAAGCACGGATCAGTGCACATCAGACTGTTTATCTCTGTGTTTCCCTATTTTGAATGTCATAGCTCCATGCCTAAAATTACAAGTCTACATATTTACACTATTGGCACTATAATTTTTTTTTAAGTTTTTTGTTGTTTGCCCAGGCTGTATTAGCTATCCCTCCATTTGTAAAAAACAGATTTCTTCAACCACATACTCAAGTGTGTATACATTCAAAAGGATCCTGGTTTGCAGGACTGGCGCTGAGATATTGCTATTGGCATTTACATTTCTCCATTTCCTACATTAGACTTAAGATCTCAGCAATAAATTTAAAGACACTATTTAAAATGAAAATTCCGTTTATTTAAAATTGTTACATAGTGCCTTAATTATGCATAGTTTTAATTTCTTTTTTAGTTTTTCATAGAGTGTTAGAATCACTCAGACTGGGAGGGACCTCAGGAGTTCTCTATTCCAACCTCCCGCTCATAACAGCAACAGCTGTGACATAAAACCAGGTGCCTTGGGTGTCTAACAAGTAGGATCTTGCAAGCACCCAGGGACGGAAACTCTACAACCTCTTGGGTAGCCTGTTACTCTCCTTGACTGCCCTAATGGTGAAAAAGTTTTTTATTTCTATGAAGTCGCTTGTTTCAATTTGTGTGGATTGTCTCGTTATGCCGGCTTGTACCATTGTGAAGAGCCTGGCTCTTGATGTGGGCCTGCACTTGGGTGTAACCCACTGCTCGTCCAAGTTTGGCATTAGCTGCAAACTTGTCTTGCCTCCTCCATGTCAGTGATGAAGACACTGAACAACAGAGATACCTGTGATGCTCTGCTTGTAGTGGGCCCCTGGTCAGCCCGTGTCCCATTAGCTACTACCCTTTGAGTCCACCCTTTCTTCCAGGTTGCTTTCCCAATCACTTCTTCTATGCCTTCAGACCATAATATCCTACCTTGAATTGAAGAATACCATAGAACACGTGTTTGTAAGGAAAAACTTCCTTTTCTAATATACTGGGTAGAAAAATGTGAAACGCTTCAGAGAGGGCAGGGACAAAGCACACAGCATGAGAGTCCTTGCCTGCACCTGTAAGCGTGACCCCACAGAGGCAGAGCTCTGTGCTCCTGCCAGTCCTCACAGATGACTGAGTTTCCTGGTTGGATAATCTAATTGAGTAAAATCAACTTCATGCCAGTAGAAGAAGCAGCAGGGATTATCAATTCTGTTTGTGTTAACATGCTGTTATAAATGGAGCTCAGTGGATATTTTTGTTTGAGCTTTCTGGTGTGACGTAGAACCAAAGAAGAATCAGGTCTGACTGTTGACAATATTTTTTGCACAGAAGTAGAATTACAAACTGTGAAAGCACAGAAGGAGAGTGCAATTTGCATGTTCTTTCACAATGAATGAATTATTTATTAACTGGTCATATTAAGCAATAGAAGCAGAATTAATATTCTGTGTGCAGCTGAAGCTGTAAGGCGGCAGCATGTTTCCATGAAAACTCTGCTTATGGCTTGCATTTTCTGGTATTGTGATGAGTTCTTAGAGTGCGTTTGGATTTCTGAAGTGGCAGTGTTCCTAATTGTAAAGCCTTTAATGCTTCTCCACAAAAGAATCATATTTCACCAAGGGTTGGGGTTTATGTTAAAATGTGGTTGACCTCTTAATGTGAAGATCTTAATATTTCCAGTCCAAATTTTCCTGGGAATCCTTTCATTGAAGTTTCTGTTTAGTTCCTGAGTTCTTGTAGCAATATTTATCCTTGGCTTGGTGAAATGAATACAGCAAAGGCAGACACAGATGAGTATTTGGCTTCACTTACCTTGAAAAGGAACTTCTAGGCCATTTTCAGAGATCAAGCAAAGTTTGCTTTACTTGATCTAGAAGAAAGTATTCACATTATCAGTGGGTATAACCAGAAGAATCTCTAGGTGAGGTGTTCCACATCTCAGGTGCTCCACATCTCACAAAATTGGGCTTTGTGAGAAGTTATTAGGTCTCCCTCTGTGAAACTTAGAATGATCCTTTATTTCCTCTACCCCAACTCATTCTACTGCTTTCTTCCAGGATATATCAGAATTAAACCCCACATTTGCATTCAAAAGGCAGGAATACTTTAATTAGAGTAAAGGAACTCAAATTAGTGCTCTCCTTTATATTTTCCACAGGGCAAGAAATATAATTTTTCTTGTAAATGAAATCTTTAAGAGAGATCTGTACGAATTTGATGGCGTATGGAAACAGCTCAGAAATTCACAGTGAGGTCACAGCCTCAAGGTTAAAAAAGTAATTCACTTGTATGTGAACAAAACGACATAGAAGGCAATTACTAAATATTTAATACTGATCTTTCCCTTTTCCACTCTCTCTTTTCACAGCATTGGAGAGCATGGAAGGATACTATTACAGAGACAGCGTCTCAGTGGAAGAATTTCAAGCTCAGATTAATGCTGCCTCACTAGAAAAAGTCAAGCAGTATAACCAGAAACTACGGTGGGTAATAAACCAGCATTCCTGAAATTAGCTTACAGAGTTGTGTTTTTCAATTCAGTTTCTGTTGACACAGCTTTAAACTGAAATGTGTTTTATGGTGGTTGGCTTTGGCTCATGATTGAATTTGATTCTGACTTTTCTGATTTCTGCACTGTTAAGTTTTTACTTAACAAAAGTAAAACTTCTACTTTTACAAAAATTGTTTTCTCCTGAAAGTTTTAGCTGTAATTGCCTCCAGGTTGTTGTAGCAATGCATATAGAAAAGGAAAGGTGTACTTGATCACAAGTGGAGTATCAGAATTGCTACACATTATGATCTGATTTTATTGACCATATTTACCTAATTTCTACAGAATAGAAATTGAAAAATAATGTTCTTTTCCTGCTCTTTCTCCCCACACCCGCCAATACTAATGGGAATACAGACGTATTTGGATATCTGCATCAGCATTGGCCATGGATTACAGAGTGCACACTTGCCAGTACATGTAGAAATTATGCAGCTGTGTATTTTGGTACATATTTCATTAAGGAGTTGCAGACAAAGACAGAATTTCTATTACACAAAATAATCTATTAGTTACTAAAGTGAGGAGAATGGGTACGTAGATCACTCTTGTGTCTCACTGAGTCTGTGCAAAACACCCGTTTGAGTTTTCTTGCTTGCCACGTGAGTTGACGAGCGCAAAGGACTGTGGTAAAACCACGTCTATCCACACTTCTAAAATTCTTGAACTGGATGGAAATGTCATTTCACCAGGAAGATTAGGCAGCTTATAAAAGCAGCAGAGAACAGGAGTTAAAAAAAAGCTCAAGGACAAATGGAGAAGGGGGAGGAAGATAAATGAGGGTGTCTTTGCAATTTCTTCACCTATTGGTCCTCTCTCTGGAAGGTTTTCTTCACAGATAGTGCAAAATTATTCATCTTATTTGTTATTAAAACAGTGGGATTTCTAGATTCTGCTTTAATCTAAATACTGCTATAGCAAAAGCTATTTTAAAGCCAATTACATTCAGTGAGAATGGTATATTTGATTTTTTTTGTGTGACGTCTCTGTCAGTGTGCTTGTATGTCAATGACAAACGTATTTATTTAGTCTGCTTTCCATCTTCTTGTATTCACACTTCCTATTTGGGAAAAAACGTGCCTCCTGAGTATTTATGTGACAAGGCTTATGTTATAAATCGGTTTTACAGAGAACTTTGGTCATGCCAATATTTGGCCTAGATGAAATCAGCTAGTGTTGGAAAGAGATTCTATCAGTTACAAAAGGCAAGACTTT
>WAAE01046081.1:0-10260 GCA_013400495.1 Nicator chloris | reverse complement strand
TTATTAAACATCTTTTGGAATAGGGGTAAAGATGTAAAACTTAAATGCTTTTTTATAAAAGTGTTGAAATGTATTTTGAATTTGCCTTCTGACATTATATTAATGTAAGCATTCTGAAGAAAAAAAACCAGACTGTTACTTTGGAAACCAACATAGACTTATCACTGGGTGTTCAATTCAATACCTATTAGTGCTTATACATATGGTATTAATTCTGCATTAATTCTGTCAAAAATGATATCATACTCTGAACGTCCAAATTATGACATCACTAAAACAACTTTGCTCTTCGTGGGTTTGGAGCTTGACTGTGCCAGAATTGACCAGAATTTATTCATGCAGCTGATTCTGACAAGTTGTTTTTAATTAGTTCATGCCCTCATAATGAACAAGAGTCTGTGTTTTTGAAGATTTGCCAGAATAGTTTCTATTCTCTTCCACTTAAGTGCCAAATGCGTGCACTTCTTTATACTATTTATACCTTTGCCTATAATTACTGTTCCCTAAGGTGTGATTGTCCTATTTCATAAGAGTTTGTGCAGCTGCCAACATGAAGATGTAAATAAATTGTAATACCGTTGCTATGAGGTGTAAAAATCCCACAGCTCATATCCAGACCCTTGTATAATAAACTCAAGTAAACATTCCATTTCCTGTTAGCGATTGTGGTTTGTGACTAGATTTTAAAAAGCGGTGCAGTAAGTCATCACTGTTTTAATGATTTGCTGAAAACAAAGTCATGAAAACATGAAACAAAAAAACAGCTACATGTAAACATCTATTTTTATGAAGGATAAATATCCACATGCAAAGCTGAATACTTTGTTGTTCTGTGATAGTTTTATGAAGCTGGTCTCATTTCTATTGCTAAGAAAAATTCTGAGATGCTGCTGATATGCCAAAAGCAAGGGCCAAAGACTTCTGCATTAAGGTGTTCTGAAGGTCACTACCTCACTACTTTGAACTTGATGCAACTGTTACAGAGATGGCCTCAACTCCCTGTGTTGTTTAAGTTGGTGTAGTTTTGCGTGTTATGAGTTTGACATCATGGATGGCCAGAGGTGATCACAGCAAAAATTTGTTCAAATCCATCTTTCCAAAGCAGTGAAAGGTCATAGAGCAGGAGGCCTTCCTTTCATCACTGTTTCCACCTATCATACATGGGGGATCCTCTCATAGGCCCATCAAGCTGTTTTCTCCCTTGCTTTAATGAGGAAAACACCCATGCTGTACTGAATAATATGGTTTGATAGTTTTTCTCAACTCATAGTGATTAATCAACGATTTTACTCCTCTTTGTGAAGGGTGAAGGGTTATGTTCTGCTGTCTGTCCTCTAAACCACCTTGTACCCAAAGTGTAGACATATCATTGGGTATGAGATTATTTACACCATGGCAGGCACATCTCAGTAGGAGGCACCAATTCAATACTGGTGACAGGTACACTGTGAAGATTAAATGAAAAAACATACCAGCACTGACATCTTTTCAACAGAGCAAATAAATGAAACATTGGGTGCTGGTGGGAATAAGATGAGCACACGAGTAACATATGTCTGACTTCATGAGTTAAGTTGACCATGGGGCACCAATAAAATCTTCAGGCCACTTCACACTATTAGGTGTTCTACATCATGACACAAATAAGCTGTTACCCATGCTGCAAGATTTTTCAGTTCTTTGCTGGAGTCACTTTTCTCAGTGCCTATAAAGCCATATTGCCTAAAGATCACAAATTCACATGCCCCAGCTTCAACTGGAGGACAGTGCAGTTAAAACTACTATTTTTAGCTGGGGAGTTGAGGCTTTCATGAGGCTTGGACAGCAGATCAGGACCTGGATCACGGAATTGAATTGCAGCTTGGTACTAGCCTTTATCAGGACCATAGTTATCTCAATTTTACCAACTCCCTTCTATTCTTTCCCTCTTTTGAGCAGGAAGTGCCCATGGTGAGGAACATCTGTGACCACGTGCTTCTACAAGAGCTCTTCACTGGGGCAACTACAGTTGTAGTTGCAGCTGTAGGCAGCAGCCCAGTACAAGATATCTTGAAACATTAAACAGCACCTTCATAACTTTAACTTTTAAAGTCTGGTATTTTATATACTAGCAAGTCTAGCAGAGATAAAAAAGGCCATATCCTGTTGGAAAAGGGGGAATCCCATCTCTACCATGGTATAATATATTTTTGGTCCTAACGAAATGTGAGTTATTGAAATTTAAACCAGTCATTAGCCCAGGACTGAACATTACATGTCCTGGGAATAAGTCCAATGTAATTTGGGGGTGGGAGGGTGGCTCAGAATTCCAGGTTTGTGAGGAAAGCAAGAAATATTTTCCTGGCAGGTTTGTTTAAAAAAACTGTGGCAGCTGTTCTTAATTGCTGGGAGGGTCAGATTGTTAAAAACAGTCCCAGTGGAAATGGATTAGTGTATGGGAGGATGTCAAGGTGCAAGATAAATGAATTTAGTCTCTAGCCTGATGGTTTATTATCTGGATAGTAACTCCATGTAGTGCATGTATGCACACGCAAAACACCCAATGTTATGGACTGGTGTAAAGGCATTACTGTTGACATGACTTTGGAATGACAGCATTATTCATGAAAACTAAAGCTGCAAGTGAATTATGCAAGTTACAGAAACTGAGTGCAAGTAAGCTCTTTCCATCAACACCACAGGCTCTATGTTTCCTTTAGGGCATAATATTTTTCATGAAAATTATTCTACAAATGCATAAGCTATTTCAAATGGCCATGTGTTTTCTCTCTAGTTTATGTTCCACTCATTGGAAAGTCAGATTTTCTCTCAAAGTATATAATGAATCTGTATCCTTCAGAAGGCAGAATAATATAAGACTCACTCTTATATACTAGCTATCTAAAAAATCAGCTTACAAAATAGAGGACCTGGAGTTTGTTCACACTGGAATATCCTTATATCCTTCCAGAACTTCAAATAATGTTGTTCCCATTATCAGACCTGTTTAACAAGGCCTGGGTATACATCACATCCAAGCCTTTAATTCAGATTTCAGTATTAGCTCTGTTGAAAGAGGTCAGGCTACTGAAGTGCAGAAGTCTGACTGAAGAAAAAGATTATATTTATTTGGAAACAGGAACAGTATTTACATAATTCAACTGAGGCCTCACCACGATGACATTCAGGTTTGGGTTCACCTTATGCATAAGGACCATCAAGAACAATTAGAGGAGTTGTCTCTGTCAGACAGAGATAGTCCTGTTTAAATGGTGAGTGATACCCAGAGGTTAATACATGTGACCAGTGTGCTGTCTGCATTTGGACCCAAAACCAGAGCCTGTTGGTAAGATCCTGATGCATTCAAGTACATGCTAAATTACTCACCAGCCTCACTGGGGTGAGAGGAAAGGGCAAATCTTCAGCCCACTGCTGCTGGACCTGCACTACATCCAGAGCCAGGCAGCAGCTCCTGCCCCTTTTGCCACTTTCTGCTCCATTTCTTCTCTGTGTTCATGCCATGTTGGCCCTTAGCCAGGGCTTCTTCATTTTTCCAGCAGCCTCTTATAAGGGGTTTTTTACTGCTTAAAGTAAAGCAAAAAAAAATTAGGAAAGCAACTTTATAATTTTTCCTACTGATTATTCTAATTAATTCTTCCACTTAAAGCCACCTGCAATTCTTTTAGTGACTCAAGTGATTTTTAAACATTTGCTGCTGTTCCACATTTCAGCTTAGAATCACAGATCATATAAAATTGTACTCTCCTACTAACAGTTCCACTACTGTCTTTTTTCCATCTGAGTTCTTAGGCCTTGTGTACTGATGCTTTCCAGTTTATCAGTTTATTGACAGTGAATTCCTTTATTTTTTTCAGATCTCCCAGACTCATTGATGACTCCTAACACAGACATTGTTTACAATTTCTCTCTAATATCCATATTATCCATAACTTCACAAGGATGAGAAAATGATTCATCCAATTTTCTGACACAATTCCCGACTGAAACACATACAAATACACTGTTGGTATTTTCAGCAGTATTTATGACTCATCATCTTATACCTTACCTTTTACCACCAGAATTCCCAAATTCCTTAATATCTGGTCCTTTCCTTGAATTGGACTTTATTTCAGTTTTCTGAAAGCTACCATATTGTCTTAAATAACATCTTGAACCTTGTAATCTAACTATACTAGCTTTTAAATGGCTTTCTATATTTTGTTAAGATGCATTCATTCCTCTGTGACTCCTGGGATGCCTAAGAAGCCTCCATGCTGAGTGTAAGGATTTTAATTTCCTCACTTTTGACTTTAGGGTTTTTTTAACTAACTTTCCCCTTGAAAAAAATTTCATTATCAAAAGTTTAGTGTCACAGTCCCACATTTGATTCAATCACTCCCTTGAGAATGTTGAACTTAATTATGCTGTGGTCACCATTAATTAGTGGCTCAGCGATAGTTGCTTTATGAACCAACACTTGTGTATTACATAAGACCAAGTAACATTCCCTCATGTGTGCTGTAGAACCAACTGCTATAAAAATTATAGTCTGAGAGGTCAAGAAGTTCTCTCTAAATCGTCCACTGGAAGGATAAATTTCTATGCAGATAATTGAAATGCCCCATTACAACCATTTCTCAGTCTTGGTTGCCCTACTTGTGCCTGCTGACACTTCACACCTCAACATTAATAATAAGTTTTTGAAAAGTAGGAAATTCTGTCATAGGTTATTAAAACTGTAACATGTGCTTTCATACTGAATTGAATTCCAATATCAGAATTCTCTGCAGGGCAAAAGGTATGAAAATGTTGGAAAAAAGTGTAATATTACTGTGAGTTTCTCAAGCAACATTGTTCAATATTGCTTTTATTATTAGACCGTTAATAGCTTAAAAACTGCAATAGTATCCTAATAAACAGAAATATTTTTGCTACATCTATTCTATTAATTCTCCCTGTGCTGACTTCTGTATTCACTGAACTCTTTGCATTTTTATGATATAGTGCTATTTCTTCATCATTATATTACTCTCCCTGCAGTTGATAGATATCATCATACTCTGTAAGGACTTGCCATGCTATACTAATATGAAAAGAAATTTCATTCACAGATGTTCAAAATACAGACATCTTAGAGGAATCTTTCCAGATAATCTTTTTAACTTTGTATGCTATTTACTAAAAATATGTCCACTCTTTCTACGTATTGTTTGATATTGTTGTGTAGACTGGGAAAAAAATATAAAGCCTTCTTGTTTTTTACTGTACATTTTAACATACCTGTAATTACATTTTAATTGTTTCCTGGAGTTAAAGAGAGTAAATTGTTTATAATTATTTCTGTACTGACTAGTTTTGAAGCATCTGATGTCAGATGCTCTGATGCATCTGATTTCAGTGGGTTTAGACACTGATATACCCAATGAGATTGCGGCCATGATCCCACTAGGAAGAAGCCAGATGCTTACAAAAAACAGCAAACATACCATTTGCAAAAGAGATGGCTGAAAGATCAAACACTTAGGGGAGTTAGACTTCAACCAGACATGTTCAGTGTGCTGTTACACCACCATTCATAATTGAGAGGACTCCGCTGCTTTCTGGTACACAGTGTCTGTCCCGTCAAATTCAGCTCTGCGACTTCACAAGGCCCAGCAGATGTGTTAAGTCAGGCCCTTTCACCCCTCAAACATAATTAGCATATTCTACAGCCTAGCACAATCTATTTAAATAGAAGAAATCAGGGCAATGTAATAGAAATGGCCCTAATGATGTCAGGAGAATGTGGCTGACATATTCTTATCTCTAGTGGTCTGCAGTGTTCTGTGTGGTCCACTTTTCCACTTTCTCTAAAATTCTCCACACCTGACGAGTCATATATGTAAAATTACTAGCATAAAACCTTAGACTGAGATTAAAATGCAGGAATCTGTCTCTTCATGGGTACTGTTTGATACCTAGTGAGAAAGTACAGCACTGCCTTCTAGATTCTGATAACAAATGTTTTCTTTTGGGAACATTTATATATAAGAGGCTCATCCAGCCCAGGATATAGATAGCTATGATTTAAATTTCAGACTGTGAAATTCCTTCCCAGAGTAAAATATACACACACCTCTGAAAAAGGCGGGAGGGAGGGGGGCAGGGGGGGAAGAGAGCAGAGGGTTGGATATTAACACTGGATTTTAACAAGATACTGTCCAAAGACAAAAAAGGGGAAGAAGTCCAGTGATGGTGGAAATTCCAATGTCTCAGGTGAAAAAAAATTAATACAGCTTTTGGATATGGTTTTAAGCTTTGCCAAGGAGGAAATGGAAAATTAAGAGGTTCTTGGAAGACGAAGAGGTTTTGACAGAAGATCAAGACACTGACTCCAAAGAGGCTGAAATTATACAAAGGCTATTGCCAATTTGTGTCAGTGAGAACAAGTGGAAACAAACCAAAGAAATTTATCCAGTTACATTGGCAGCTCAACTTAAGAGAGAAAGAAAAATGTGTTTATTCTTAAATTTTGTAATTACAATGCCGCAGCAGTTTTTCTCTTTTACTGTGGCGCTGATTTTCCATTCCCTTAAAATACTTTTATTCTGGTTTTATTTTCCTCTTAATTTTTGCGTTATCCAAGAGCCCAAAAGTTTTTTGCTTTAATTTATGTAACAAAAGGGTTAATATTCCTGAAGTTTTCTCTACTGAGATGCCAAACAGGGTCACCAGATGTGATTCATAAGTTGTTCTTGCATGTGGCTTAGCAAAAGCACAGCTGTGGTTACACACTGGGGGTGGAGGGAAAGGGGAAGAGATCCTGACCCCTTTGGAGTCAACGGGAGTTTTACTATTTACTTCCACCAGACCAGAATTTCACCCCATGTACTACATGGGTCTTGTTGTTTGTTTTCCTTTTTTCAAAAAGATTCTTACTATCACCATTGCTAGATTTCATAAAGATGAGATGTGAATCAATAACGGATTTAATTATTATTATAACCACTAATCTACAATATTGGATGACAAGTAAAATGTGACTAAAAGCTTTGCCTCATGATGAAACCTTGTTTTGTTACAGAAAATAGGGAGGTTCATCCTTTTTTTCTCAAAGTATTTATTTTCCTGAAAAAATATTTGTATTTGAATATGATCGACAGAGAAAAATAATTTATTCTAGTTTAAGTCTTCACACACCTCCAACCACTCTGTTTTCTGCTTCTCAATTTTACAGTGTTTTGAAAACATAATCTAACTTTTTGATTGGCAGGAATAACGATGTAGTTGTCTCTAACTATCTGCAGAACCTTCACTGAACTTGGTTCCATGTCTGTTTCTGAAATATGAAAAACTAAAAATTTAACATAACCAAAGACTTAACAGCATCTACCTTAGCCAGTGCTTTCACTCTAAGCTGATTCTATGTACATTTTTATTAGCTAAACACAAAAAATTTAACTTAGCTAGAACTGTGACTAAGGTAGCTTCAAAAAGTATTATAAATACATACATATATGAGTAACATAATTTCAGATGAGAAAATCAGAACTAAGGTTATGTTAAGAAGAAACAGATTTTGAAAAGGATTTTTCCTACATCAATTTCTACCGCTTTCCACTTATGTGTAAACTCGTCTATGATGATCATTTCCTGTGGTCTTAGCTCTTCCTACTCTTCTATCTACAAAGGTAAGGCTTTGATATGAGATCATCTAATTCTCAGTGGAAGTGGGTGCTGCATGACCTCTGTAAGTAGTGGACAGGCACACACATGAGACTGGAAATATGATTGCATAGGACCATAGCCTGGATTAGTGCTTGTCTTCTTGTACTTGAATTCAGCTATGAGATCATAGACTGCAAAGCAGCTGGGCATGTTCATCTGCTTTAAAGAGCCTATTATCTACAATGACATTTCTTCTACTGCTGTTGTCTTGGCTTTAACAGGAATGAATAAAATTCATTGACAGCCAACATCTTTTCTCAGCAATCAACATTTTCTGTCCAAAATTTACAGCCTGATGGGAAAAATAGAGTCCACTTTGGAATACTTTCATAAAACAAACCTTGGTACATGTCAGTATCTTTTCTATTGGCTAATATAAGTTTACTAATTTACTTATTTTACACGAAACCATCAGTACAACTTTTTCACCTCAGTACTCAGGATGGTCCTTTTTTCAAACACAGACACAAATGCAATCAATGCTCATTAGACAATTGCTGAAGGGCAATCATCTTATCCTTCTCAACCACATCCCAGATAACTGCAATGACCTGAAAGCAGTTGCTGGCTGTTTCACCAAAAAATGTGAAAACTCTAATATTTGCTTCCAACGTCTGATTTTTTAAGATGATTGAAGAAATATGCTTGTTTTATGCATATGAGGTCTTCACTAGTGTATTAAATGTGCATATAGCTGTTCTGACTCCATACCACTAAACTTTCTAGCCTTTGGAAAAGAAATGACCAAATGCAAACTTGTTGCTAATCCCGAACCTTAGTTAAATTCCAGGTTGAACATGGGAACTGCTTGAGAAAAGTGCATACTGACCAGGGCCAATTTAACAATATAGATGTCTGAGTTCCAGTATCCAGGAAGTTCCTTGGCTCTGTTTAACTTCATAATAAATGTGGAACTGGCATTTGCTTATGTACATGCACCTTTTCTGTGACATAATAATGTATCAATTTCTATATTTCAGTAATATTCTGCAGCACAGCGAACACCAGACCCTTCTCAGCAAACTACATAAAAGTTACTTCACAATGACCCAAAATCAAATCACTACTTGACCAGATGGGATATTTCTAATGTTCTGAAGTTCGATGGATAAAATAATCTTTGTCTCTTTCAGAGGACCATTCATCCAAGCATTTCAAGAAACTTAGAGGCACTAAAGAAGGTAAAAGTTTCCTTTGGGAGCATCTGGAAGACTGTGTAAAGAAAGCAGTTCAAATAATTATAAAAGTTAGGACAAAAAGGACAAAACCTGCTTCCAACAGAACTGTTAGGCTCTGATGTGTTTCATTCTTGTTACTACACTAGTTTTGTTGGTAAATAACAATTCATACTTCCTTCTTTACAACAAGTATTTTGTCATCACGCAGGCAAAGGTAACATCTTAGTACTTTGCACTTTGAAAATTTATTAAACAACGACAAGAGGACAGTGTAAAAGACTTTGAGATGTTGTACATCAGTCTGGTACCTGAGCTCACCATGGAGACCTGGAGTGCAGAAGGAGGAAATACTTCACTGTCCACTTATCTGGGGCAGATGACTCTGTTACAGTGCCCAGAAGAGGGATTTTGAAAGGTATTTTTATATATTCTGATGTAAGATTTTATTGCTAAAACATTTTATTCTAGCTCTGGACACTGTCAGCCTCCAGCTCAGTCTGATATTTTGTGGCAGGAAGGATCATGCTAAGATCCTGTCCAGGAAGGCTGATTTTCCAGTGCCTGATCATTGGCATCAGGGACTGCCTAGATGCGTCATCCCTGAAGGAGTTATTGCCTGGCAGTGGGTGGAGGAGCAGGTAATCTCTGAGGACAGGAGGGAAGGTGACAAATAAGCAGCAGTGGCACATTGCATCAACCAAGGAAGACTTTTGACTCCACTCCCAGTGAGGTCATGTCAGTGGATAAGTGGAATGAGCCTCAACCCAGGCAGCAGAAGCCAGATTTTATTTTCCGTTGAAACTTTTACCTCACAAATCCATAGCAAGTCATCTGCTCACCAGGAATTTTTCCAAGTGGAGGAGCAAAGGGCTGGTTCTCAGTTTAACAAATGCATGTGTCTGGACAACCCCCGTTTGAGTGGCTCGTGTTCCCTTTTTCCCTCTTGCTGTTCTGTAGCAATGTCACATTCTGTGTCTGCACATGCATTCCATACAAACCCTCAATTTTGAAGGTAGTGGCTCTCTCTTCTGCAGCTTCCCAAAGCCAGGAGCACACAGGCACTCAGTGCACATGCAGTGTGACCTGCACAGCACAGAGAGATGCTCCAACTCAGCCTCGAACAAGGCAGCTTGGATGGCATGTGTGTTCTGGCCTGACAGACAGAAAACTTAAAAAATTGCAAATGCATAATCACACAGTACCTACCAAAATTCTCCCAGTTTTTTCATTTAAGGAAATTATGTTTTACTGGCTTTCAACACAGTATTTTCTCTTTCCATCTTGAATAGCTTTGTAAGACTACTCAAGAGGCAGCTAGTTTCTACCTTTCCAATGGCAGAAATGAATAAGGTAAAGCAAATTCTACCAGTGCAGGTTATAAACAACTCAAAAA
>WAAE01046054.1:0-10725 GCA_013400495.1 Nicator chloris | reverse complement strand
TAAAAATTAAAAAAGCAGAAAAGGTAAAGTATGCCATAACAGAATATACAGAAGTAAAAGGTTAATATATTTTGAAGTCAGATGTCATTATGATCAGCTAATGTTATCTATCACACAGAAACAATAATTTCACTGAATCCATTGATCTGGTGTTTTCATCAAATTGATAAAGAGATCCTATTGCAAATTAAGTGTTTTCAGTAACCAAGCTTCATTCCTTTACATGAAAACTAAGGTATGTGGTTGATCTCTGTTACCACACAGCATTTTCAATCAATCCAGTCAAAAGTATGTAAGGATCTGTATAATCATTGGAGAGAGACAGTGCTTGCCCTAAGACTTCTAAACTTTAGGTGTTCTGAATCTCTCTGTGTAGAACTCCAGATACAGTTGCCTTTCCCTGTCAGGTATATCAGGAACTGAAATAGTACTCTAGGAAGACGTACTCATTATCCATTAAGTTATTGGATGATAAGAGCCTTAATGGAAATATAATACTTGTACCACATTGTATTTTGATTCTAGTGTAAGTGGAAGTTTTAGAAATGCATTTTAAAGAGAGGCATGAACTGGGCATCTTGTAAAAGTAGTAGTCCTAGCAAGTTTTTGCCTGTTAAAATTGTAGTTTAGCACAGCAATTAAATCATATATTGTTTGTGTTCATTTAAAGGGTATCATTACACAGTCAACAAAATCTAATGACTGTATCCAACCTTGGTGTTATCTTTGGACCAACTCTGATGAGAGCACAAGAAGAAACTGTGGCTGCTATGATGAACATTAAGTTTCAGAATATCGTCGTTGAAATTCTGATAGAGCATTATGAAAAGGTAGAGAGAAATTATCTGTTTTGTTATGAAGTGGAACTAAGATCGCATTTTCCTTACCATGATTAAGTTCTTAAGAATAAAGAGTCCAAAATTTGTAGAAGGTCATTAATAGAACTCATAGCTTCTTCCCACTCCATGCTATGGATCTGTGTTCCTAGTGTGTCTTTCATGGCTGTGCAAGGTACAGATCCAAGACATAACCTCCCATGCTTTGAAGGCATGGCTCTGAATCTTCAGTTGCTTTCTGAAAATTGCTTCCTGAATCTAGAAACAGAAAGAGAAGGTCATAACTTTGCTCCTGGCTGTTCCAGCTGTTTCTTGCTACAAAGTTATGAAGGTTCACTCTGAGTGAATGCATGGATTCTCCTCTGGGTGCATCAGGTCTGTGTTTCTGAGCATTGCTGTCCTTAGGGGACATGTCAGCTGCATAGTGGAGATTAGTCACTAGAAGAGCTGAGAAGGACTTGAGCAGGAAATCTTAAATACTTACTTTCAGTCACTACCGTTGCTGATATCAGCTTCACTGAAAGGCCTCCCCAGATTTTTTAATTTTAAACTATTTGATTTCAGAATTCAGCCAAACATTCAAGACCTCCTTTACTTAATAATCAAAAGCAAATTTATTCTGGGGATCTTAGTTGAGCTGTGTCATCTCCTCTGATGACTGACAAAACAAAGCAAAAAAGTTGTGAGTTTGTTTCATTACACCTTACTCAGCTAAGGGGCAGTTCCCAGTCAATACCAGGATCCCCTGCACTGGGGATGCAGGGATGCATCTGGATGTTGGTCAGTAGGTGCTGACAGTACAGCTTGGTGGGATCACTTATATTTCACAGGGACTCCCCAAAATGGCTATGGTCCTGATAGTCTTCTTGGCTCTGATTGCAAAACATATAGATTGCATTTTTCCAACACTGAATTTCTTCTCCAGAAAATCAGAGCTCATTCAGCACAAAGACTATGACTGCACAACCAAAACCACCCTTGCTCTATTTCTCTGTCTGTAGACATGTTTTTATATTGATGTGCTGCTCACTAGTGCTTAATAAAGTTTTACTGTACTCCTAAAACATCTGAAGATGTCCAGCAAAGTATTTCCTACAGTGGAAGTACATTTGCTTTCTTCCACTTCTGTGAGTGGCACAAAGGTGTCTTTTCATGGTTCACTTCATCTTTTGGGAATGCCCTATAGGTAGAGAGCCCAGAAAACGTTTCAGAGACACCTTCTGGCATAGCGTAGTAAAAAATTGAATTTTTTCTGCAGCAATGAAGTGCAAAATTGACCAGTGGTAGTACTGGTATGTAAAAGATAAGAACCAGGAGATGCCTTAAGCATAAAGTTGTTCCTCATTAAATTTGACTTGTTTGGTCAAATAAAGCTTTCTGAAATCCAAATTTGATTGCAATAAGTTGTGACTGTGACTTATTTCTGTGATATGAAAAGCTTCCTCTGGAACACAGAGAAAAAAATAAACCAAATAAACCTTGTCATAATAGTAAAAAAAAAAAAAAAAATTCCTTCTTGGAGAAGAGTCATTAGTAGGCAGCTATTTTGTTTTACCATTTCAGCTGTTAGACCCTTCTTAACAAGAGCTGGAAAATAAATATTTCAAAAAATTAATACAGCTATTAAGTACAGCTCAGTATTGTGGTTCTTGAGTTATAAAATTAGATCAAAGCAAAGCTTATATTCTGTGACTTTACTCTTTTGTAATGTATGAGACTATGATAGTGTTAATTTCAAGCACAATGGGGAGGAAAACAAATGGATGCATAATGAAAATGTCAGAGTATCTCTATTGTTTAATGTCATTTTTTCCCTTTTTTTTAATCATGCAGATATTTCATACTGCACCAGACCCCAATATTCCTCTTCCCCAGCCTCAGTCCCGATCGAGTTCAAGAAGAACAAGAGCAATTTGTCTCTCCACAGGTTCACGTAAACCCAAAGGAAGATACACACCATGTCTAGCAGATCCTGACAGTAAGTTTGTCATTGCTTACTGGTTGTCTTACTTCTTATGTCATCTTTTAACTTGGCCTGAGTAGTATCCTATAGATACTGTAATCCAGTGATCGTAAGCATCAGCTTTTTAACCTCCACGAGTCACAGCAGCACTGTTGACTGACTGCATTCCTCACTTCTCAGATGAAGGAGGATGTTTGGTTATAGGCGTTGCATACAGTGTTCAACATCATTTAAAGTAGACTTTATCTTCTAATCTAAATTTAGTCTACTCTGAAACTCAGAAGTTCACTATATGATGTTCATCTCATTTGCTTGCAAGATGATTAGTAAGGTTGGGAAAGAGTAAATGCAATCTTTTCTCTCCTCCTATAACAAATGTAATTCAGTCAAGGAGAGAAGATCAAAACCATCACTTGGCTTTTTTCACATGCATGAAACTGTGGTCATTGCTTCAAAGTCAGCCACTGCCTCAGCTGCCAAAACCACTGAAACTTTCTTAGGTTTTCTGGAATGGAAACAAACTCTAATATTCCTGGGAGAATATGTATGTATACTTATCGTATGGCTTACTGTTTAACAGCAGTGAGTTACATCTATAATTAATTGCTGCTTTAGAATGCTTACTTATTTTTATATAGATGTAATTAAAAAATTTCACTTCATTCATTCTCATCCATTTGGGTCACCACTTTTTTACTTACTGGCTGTACCAGTAAGGAGTATGAAAACTTTATAAAAGCTTAAGTCATTAACAATTCCACTACTGCTACATACCACTTAAAGAATTTATGTGTACTTTGGTTCCTCAAAAAGATTTTTATGAGATTGGTTCAGTAAGTTAATCCACAGTTAAAAAGCATCTGTTCTTGAGGATCTGTACTAATTCTGAAGTCTGTAATGTTAAGAAATCTATCCTCCGAATATCCTTGCACAGCTGCTGCATTTTCCATATACCTATGTTACTTGTTTCCTGCCAGGGAGAGTTTAAATACTAAATACCAATAGCTCCCTGCACACAGCTTGCCAGAGTGAATGACATGGGATCCCAAGCAAGAAGTTACAAACAGTCAGTTCCACTCACCAGAGGACAAACTGGGCAAGTTTCAGGTGTTTCTCATGGTGTAACTACAATGAGTGAATAATGCTATAAAAAAGGGACAATTCTGTGCAAGTATTTTGCAGAGTGTATGCAAGCTCATGCTTCTTCAGGCTGTGCCAGGGGAGGTTCAGGCTGGACGTCAGGAAGAATTTCTTCACTGAAAGGCTTGTCAAGGATTGGAACAGACTTACCAGGGAAGTGGTGGAGTCTCCATCCCTGGAAGTGTTCAAGAAATGACATGGCATTTAGTGCCATGATTTAGTTGACATGGTGGTGTTAGATGAGATTGGATTTAATGATCTTGGGGGTCTTTTCCAATCTAAATGATTGTATGACTTCTATGATGCTACGTTTGGTGGCAGTTCAATTGCCACAAGGTCTTATCCAACAGCTGTCCGCTTGTGTTTTGCTTATCAGCTGAAACTCAGCGCTTGTGTAAACAAGTTCCAAGTAGTATCTCACTTGTGCCCTGAAATGGTGAAGTAGAAGCAGAGGTACTCTTACCAAATATTCTAGGTGTGGCAGGAGACAGGTAAGAGAGGCAGCTAAGGCTTCTGGCAATAACATTTTCAGAGTACTAGATGATTTTAAATGATCATTTAAATGAAGCACGGACACAACTATATTGCAGCAAATAAAGGAAATCTGTATGGTGTGAGAAAAGAGAGAGAGGTTTCATATGGTAGGGAGTGATAAAAAATTATAGAAAATGCATCTGATAAAAATGCATCAGCCAATCTTGCAACCTTCAAGGGACTAATGCTCTGTAAACGGGCAAGATGAATCTTCAAGTTGTAAATAAAAAAAAAAAAAAAGAGTTGTGTTCTTCCTGCAGGAAACCACAGAATAATGAATTTGATAACAAGCGAGGTACAAAAGAGCTAAAAGTGCCGTGAAAGAAATGCACATGATTAGAAAATGCAGATTATTTTCTTCACCCTCTCTCCCCTGCCCTGCCTCCTCTCTAGGTGACTCGTACAGCAGTAGCCCCGACAGCACTCCCATGGGCAGCATCGAATCTCTGTCTTCGCACTCCTCTGAGCAGAACAGCACCACCAAGTGCACACCCTCACAGCCAAGGGAGAAATCGGGAGGGATTCCATGGATTGCCTCTCCTGCTTCTTCTAATGGCCAGAAAAGTTCAGGCCTGTGGACTACAAGTCCAGAATCCTCATCAAAGGAGGATGCAACCAAAACAGATGTGGAATCAGACTGCCAAAGCGTAGCTTCCGTCACTGGACCAGAAAATGCCTCTCCACCAACAGACCTGACCAAAAAGAGTTCCTACAGCCTGTCTGGGCTGAAAAGGTCTTCAGCATCCTCCCTTAGATCAATTCCATCAGCTGAAGGTAATTTCCAAGGCCTTTGATCACATCAGTGTTAACTTATGCATCAGAAACCAAGAGTTGGGTCTGAAAGCTAATAATACTCATTAGTCGTATTTGTTTGTTTGTTTGTTTTGTGGAATGTTGTTTTAGTTTTCAAACTGCTTCTGACATATTTCCATTGCTTATAACTTGCACATTTCACACAGTTTAAAAGATGTTGCTCAAATTTAGATCACTCTCTGTCCTCCTATGATTCATCTATAATTTATTATACAGAATAACACTATAGATTAGAAATATTAGTAATAGAGGTATTGTGCTTGTGTTTTGGGATCTCTGTATTATGACAGCTTTTAAAGCATAATTAAGCATTGGTTGGTTTTTGGCATAAGGAGAAAAGTAAATGCAGTTTTGTTCTTGCAGAACATCCATGGAAACAAGGCAGCAGTCCACTGATAAGTCACCTGAAAGGACACATGTGGACATGGCTTATATTCATTAAAAGGACTTCTTCTGTGTGCTCTACACTCTGTACACATAGAGATTTGCTTTATCCAATTACAGTGGCAATTGTTTAAGGCAAATCATGGTCATTTATTCCTAAGAATTTTTTTAAACTGCATGAAGCTTTTGTGGATATCAAAATGTTAATTCTTACAAATTATTGTGGTCTGATTTCACACTGCTTTGATCAGTTGATTTCCTGAGAACCGTTTCCTTGTGAATTTTTTCAATTTTGTGCGAAGTGCTACTTTATAAACGCTTTTATTGTCACTTTTTAGTGAGTGTACTATCTAGCCATGTAATTGCAATGTAATTTTTTAGCCTTCTCAATTGTAACGTCATTTGCTCATTCTTTCTGTTGATTCTTTTCTCCTGGCTTTCTGCCTGAAAGGCTGTTTCTTCTCACTCTTCGTAAGTAGTTTCTCTACCTCTTTTGACTCCTAAAAAAGGAAAAAAACCCATCAACAACAGTATAACCTTTGCTTTGCACAGTTATGCATGTTGTGAAACACCTTCAAATCAGCTTTAATGTTTCCTATAATTTGGTGTTTTCTTTAGGTAACAAAAGCTGCAGTGGATCTATACAGAGCTTATCTTCAGCAGATACCAAAGATACACTAAAGGCACCACCAAACCCTGATTTGCCTCCCAAAATGTGCAGGAGATTAAGATTAGATACTGCATCAAGTAATGGCTACCAAAGACCAGGATCTGTGTAAGTCATTAAGGCCCTTTGGAGATTTGTGTTGTTACAGTATTGTCTATTATAAATTGGTTCCAGAGATGTACATAAGTAATTGAAAAAGCATGCATGAATACTTGATTTTAATCTTTCTGTATTTGTTAGTTATTGATCTAGTTTTGTTAAAAATGTAAACAAAGGAGATAGCATGAAATCTGTTTAAGTCAGTTGCAAGACTACCATTGACTTTATTAGACTGGAGACAAGGTAGAAATGTTTCCTAGAAAAATGTTTAGTATTCTTGTCTCTGGTTCTTCTGGAATGTAATGTTTCAAGAAACAGAAATGCTATTTATTGTCTATGCTGTTATCTCAGAAAGATCATCAGATTTTATTTGTGGAAATCTGAAATTGGAGGAAGGAAACAGAAAACAAAACCAACCTTCAGCTCTGAAGTGTCTTCAGTTGCTGCATAATAAATAGTTGATTTCTAACCATTGGGGTTTGGTTTGGTTTTGGTTTCGTTTTATTTCTTTAATGCTGAAAGGAAGGTAGTTCTAAGCTATAAAGATTGTGATGTAGCCTGTTGAGATTTGGGTTAATAATGTTTCTCAGTGCTTTCAGAAGACTGAAAAGTCAGAAGATCTCTCCTGATCTGACTTTGACCCAGAATATCTCTATCCCCATGAACAAGTGATTTCCAGATCTGCAGAGCATCAAGAAGTTCTTCAAATACTGCAGGATATCATTCAGCCTCTCCACTTTGTAATCTGGAAGGGATCACTGTAGTCATTTCACAGACTCCTGTGTCTTACTTAAACAGAATTGTGCACAGCCAAGGGTTCCAGCATGACAGTGACAGACTTTCAGTAAAAGCATTTCCAATATATCTATTGGCCATCCATGAATGTAGTTTTAAACACAAGATGTTGAGGTTTCCATTGGTGACTCAGCCATGGAGCATGCAGAAGTCTGTGGCCCCAGTTAGGTTATGCTCTTAAACAGTCTGTTGAATAGGAATGTAAGTGAATAATTAAATTAAAAAAAATTAAAATGTGTCCCTGTTTTTACATGATTAAAAGTGAAACTAGTGTGTGTAGTATAAAGCAAGGTGGTGCATTTCTTTTCAGAGTGGCTGCAAGAGCACAGTTGTTCGAAAGTGCTGGTTCACTTAAACAAGCTTCGTCAGGACGGTAAGTGCTACAAACTGTTCTGGAAAATCCTTGCTGTTCTGCTGGCTTCAGGGATTGAAAGAGAAGCGTTGGAGCTTAGTTCTGTGTCTTTTGGACAGCGTCATGTGGCATGTGAAATTTTTTTTGGTTTATTAAGCTCATCCTTTCTTCAAAAGAAAGATAAATTTAATAGAGAATAACAGACAGTCTGGTTGTTCTCTCACCTGGGGGAATAGTGAGAGAGGCTCAGGTCAGCTGTCTGCTTAAGGACACAGATACAAGAGAAAATTAACAGCATTTAAATTAGGATGAGGGTGCTGTACTTTCTCCATACAGCTGTTTGTATGGAATGACTTCAGCAGAGTAGCAAACCTGCTGGTTTATGGTAATTTGCTCATATAGGCAGGTCTGGAGTAACATCTACTTTAGAAAGTTCAAGATTAACTTGATCAGGATTTCTGTCTTTACCATCACACCTTCCATGCCTCAGTGCCTGTCTGGAGAAACTGTTAACCTTTCTTCTTAATAGTATGCAGCAGGAAGTATTGATATTTTCTTCACAATTGTTTGCATTTATTTCATGAATTAGATTCATTTTTATATTAAATGAATTTAGAGTGTTCTAGTAAGTGTTTGTCTAGGAAGCAGTATCTTCTGTAATTACTACTCCCTTTACAATTAATAGACAAAACAAATAAGTAGATGTAGGAAAACATCTGTCTCTCTTCTCACTGTCCCAACTTCTCAAATTCTTTGAGACAGAACACAGATTTAGAGCAGATCACTGCTTTACTTACTGATAAACCCACAGCTTACCAGAACTGTTGAGCAATGAAAAAAAGATGTCAATCCATGAATCTAGAAGTAGTAGCCTAGAGTAGCCCAGATATAAAAGAAGATGCCAACATGCTGAAATGTTTGGCCATGGAATGTGGCTGTCCTCTCTGGCAGATCTAGCAGGGGAGGGAAAGAAAAAGCTCTCCTGCAAAGGCCTACTGATTTTATGAGAGAAGCAGCTTTCAGCAATCAAGGCTCTTCTTGTTTTGTGTAGTACATGAACTGTAAGATGAACAAAAAGGAGGGTGGCAGGGGAGGAAAGGAGTGTGAAAAGATCAGGACAATAATTTAAGGAAGAAGACTATAAATGAAGGGTCTGGAATGTTCTTAAGCCAGTGCTTTAAGTTGAAAGTAATGACTGCTTCACCAGTCCTGCATCATTTCATCTTCAACACTGTTCCTTTTCTTATTTTGTGTTACTTCCTTCTTTCAAACTCTCCCCTGTTGTTCCTTCAGAGCCTGTGCCACCTGTATCTGTATATAAAAAGCATGTAAGAAGCAAAAATCTGACAAAGGAAAAAGTAGCAGTTTGGTAATGGATGTGGAGAGCGGATAACAAAGCCAAAAACACTGAAAGGCTGAATAGCTCCTCTACTTCACCCTTTGTAAGAAGGCAGAAGAACAACAGGAGCAAGGAGAATGGAAAATGAGAGGTTAGCAGGCAGAGTGAGGAAGAAATCAGAAGTAGCTCAGCTGTTCTTATAGTGCTGAAGTCTGAGTACGATTTTGCAATTCAGAACAGCTATTATTTAGCTGCATTTTATGAACATGAAGACTGATTTAAAACTATAGAGTAGCCTTTTTTTTCTTTATTCTTTTTTTTTTTTTTCCTCAGAAGTATGTAGAAATCATGGTAATTACAACTTGATCATGCAGTAGAAAGGCCTCCTGTGTTCATAACTCTGCTAACCAAAGAATATATGCAGGGTCAAGTGTAAGGCAGAGAAACTATTTTTAACTATTTTCTGATTTGATACCAGAAATACTTAAGACAGCATTGGACTCTCTGCATGGGTAATTTACCCTGCTAAGATAAATTTTAAGCTACTGCTTACCTATGCTTTTTAGAACGTAAGTAACTTCATCCCTGCTTGAGGCACATGTTGCCTGTCTTGGTCTTTTGTACAGATGGCAGATCAAAAGTACCTGTATGGCTTTGCAGTCTCACATTATTTTCTGTATTCCAGCAGGTAATTCTGCACTTGATACTTTACTGCCACAGTGGTCTGGTCCAGCTTAATTCCTTCTTCCCTGCAGTGTTTGCAATCCTGCGTTCTGACTTTGTATGATGCAACAGGTCTATAATGAGTGTGTGTGTGTGTGTGTCCTCTTTTTTAATGCATTATTTGACCTGTTTTCTTTCCTTACGTACATGATTAAATGCTCCTGTAACACCAAAGGGTTTTTCTAGTCAGAAAGACAACAAGAAAGCATAGTACAAATGTTAGGATTGGACAGGGAAGACCAAAATTTTATGCCCTGTCCAGCCTGTGCTCTCCTTTTCCAATTACAGAGTTACTTTGACTTCTGTATTCCCATTTCCTGATTTGAAGTTTATTATTCATCAGTCTGCCTCACTGTGGTATTAAGCTACTGTGTACACTGAGACCAGTCTCTGTCACTAATCTAGTCTGCACTTGAAAGAGGTGAAGGAAATTTCTTATTATTGTCACAAATACTGCAGTTAGATGTCAGTCAGGCCTGAGGTCTGTTTATTTCAGCTTCTGTACAGAAATGCACCAACACATAATCCCTGACTCTACATATGCTTGACTTTCATTTAGAGGTACACAGAAAGTCAAGCATCCTGAAGTGAGAAACTGCATTAGAAGAAGTTTTATTAGAAAAATGGAAAGGAGTAGGTGACAGCAAAAGGCTCAACCTTTTAGCAGGATCTCTAGGTGCCAGACTGGGACTTCAATAGGAGCAGACTGATGTTTTGAAGCCCTCTAGACCCATGCTCCCTTCCCAACCATATGATTAGGTATTCTTTTCCAGTCATTCTTCTGTTTTTATTTTCATGCTGTATTTTGCATTTCCTAAAACACCTGGAATGCCTCGCTCATACCAGGCCAGTGTGTTTTACTCAGGCTTGGTTTTGAGTCTGTGATCTCCAGAGCTCTATAAACCTTTCTTCTTCCTGCAGGATAATAGTAACTGGTGAGTCATCTGTGAGAGATTCAGATGTTTTTCCTCATTTGTTCCTCTTCTGGCTTCGCCTTGCTAGACTGAAAAGTCATTAGGGCAGGAGCATCGTTTTAAAGCTTCTTTATCTTTCAAAATAGTTATTATTACTATTATTATT